>CAUYPK010017536.1:0-18218 GCA_963574355.1 Loris lydekkerianus
TGGCAGTCTTCTTCATGAAGTCTTTCCCCAGGCCAATATGTTCCAGTGTTTTTCCTATGCTTTCTTTGAGGATTTTTATTGTTTCATGCCTTAAATTTAAGTCCTTTATCCATCTTGAATCAATTTTTGTGAGTGGGGAAAGGTGTGGGTCCAGTTTTAGTCTTTTGCATATGGATATCCAGTTCTCCCAACACCATTTATTGAATAGGGAGTCTTTACCCCAAGGTAAGTTCTTGTTTGGTTTATCAAAAATTAGGTGGTTGTAAGATGTTAGTTTCATTTCTTGGTTTTCTATTCTATTCCAAGTGTCTGTGTCTCTATTTTTGTGCCAGTACCATGCTGTCTTGACCACTATGGCTTTGTAGTACAGACTAAAATCTGGTATTCTGATGCCTCCAGCTTTATTTTTATTACTAAGAACTGCCTTAGCTATACGGGTTTTTTTCTGGTTTCATACAAAACGCAGAATCAGTTTTTCCAAATCTTGAAAGTATGATGTTGGTATTTTAATAGGAATGGCATTGAATAGGTAGATTGCTTTGGGAAGTATAGACATTTTAACAATGTTGATTCTTCCTAGCCATGAGCATGGTATGTTCTTCCATTTGTTAATATCCTCTGTTATTTCCTTTCTGAGAATTTCATAATTTTCTTTATAGAGGTCCTTCATCTCCTTTGTTAGGTATATTCCTAGGTATTTCATTTCCTTTGAAACTATGGTGAAGGGAGTTGTGTCCTTAATTAGCTTCTCATCTTGACTGTTATTGGTGAATACAAAGGCTACTGACTTGTGGACATTGATTTTATATCCTAAAACATTACTGTATTTTTTGATGACCTCTAGGAGTCTTGTGGTTGAGTCCTTGGGATTCTCTAAGTATAAGTCTAGGAAGCTTTTTGAAATCAAGGAGACCTGACATTTATAAAATCCCTCGGAAGTAAACTTCCCACCCATTTCTTGAGTTCCCACTGTGCCCTGTACTTATCTGGCACTATGTACCTGGCACAGAGTAGGTGGTAATTAGTGTTTGTTGAATGATTAAAATAGCTTTGAGCTGATGTAGAAGTCAGGGGTTTGCTAGTAAAGAACTGCATAACATTCCTAGGCCCATTGTTTGGAACCATTATTGTATAATAGCTGCTTTGCAATAGCAGAAATCACTACAGGTTTTCCCTCGTGAGCCCAAACCCCCAGTCAAATGTGAGCTGGTACTCCACAAACCTCCAACTCCTGCTTATTGTCAGAAACACACCACACACATTGTAGTAATCGTATTGCCAAAGCTTTATGGCATCTATAAATTGAAAACTCCTGCCTCTGACAGTTATGGGCCTGTGTCAACACCAGATCATGTTGACTCTTCTGGAACGTGTTTGCAAATGCACAATGCCAGCCGTGGAAGCTGTTGACATCAGAGGCCACAAGGTAATTAGATGTGGCCCCACTGCATTGTGGGTCTTGTCTTGGAAAACTTTTTTTTCTTAAATTCTTCTTTTTCATTCAGTCCCAGGGCAGGCCCTGTCTTGGTTGCTATGTTTAGCAGATAAGAGGGCCAGTTTGGAGGAGAAGGCCAAATTGCTGGCAAGTGATGATGTCTATGATCCATTTCTAGTCCTTTCCTTTATACAGATGGCAGTCAAATAGCTGGAGACAATGGGAAATGGTGGTGGCCATGAAGTCCACGGGAAGAAGCAGCTACTCACCACATGCGTGTTTTCCGTGGGCTCTGTCTGACCATGCCAGTGCAACTCTGGGCATGAGGTTGCCAAGAACTGTGCTGTGACTTCATTGTGCAGGGCAAGCTGTGGGCGCCCTGGCCCTCATGCCTCTGTGTGTGTGTGTGTGTGTGGTGTAGTGCATGAGAGGCCACCCTGGCTTTTTGGAGGTCTCCTTGTCTTTTTTCTACTCTCTGCTATAATATCCTTGTCCTTCAGAAAGAAAAAAGGGAATCTTCCTCATTACTTAAAATATACCTTGGTGTATCTATTCAGTTTCTGTTTTGGAGGAGTCAAGAAAGGAAGAGGGACCTGACCAGTTCTACTAGGCTTTAAGGAAAATGTCTGCCTTGCATAGATTTTGCCACTTGAATTCCTTCTCCCACAGCCGGTACTCTGGTACAGGACATTATCCTAACACGACAGGAGCCAGACAGAGTGACAGAGAGAGGTGGGCATCCTGGGAAGTAGGCAATGAAGCCAGCGAGGTAGGGAGCTGCAGAGCTGTTCTCTGCCAGCTTCACTCCCTGCTTGGTCAGAGCAAGACTCAGAGGACATGGACGGAAACCTGGCTCCGCCCTCGGCAGTTTCCATTCTGGAGGCGGGAAAGATGCACCCTCAGCTGCCTAGCCACACAAGCCGCCTTGCGTGAAGTGCCTGGTGGCTGAGTGAGCACCGAGAAGCTCTGAGGAAGGCAAGACACGTAGCTCTGGGCTGAAGTATTGAGAAAAGGCTTCACAGACAGACAAGCTGGGCTGAGATTCAGACAAGTGTGCCTCAGGTGGAGAGGACATTCCAGGCCCAGGAACAGTGGGAGCAAAGGCAAGGAAATGAGACTGAGAGGTGTGTTCCGGTGAGGGGAAGCAGGCCAGGGAAAATGATTAAAGAAGACAGGGCAGATGAGTCTGGAATGCTCGGGAGAGGAATGTAAGGTCCTGAGGGTAGGGAGTTTTGTCCCTTGTACTCACTGCTGTGAATACCTGCAGTTTGGTGTGGGGACCCAGGAAACTACAAGTCAGAAAATCACTGTGGCCTGATTTACTGTGTGTGTAATTTAAAACACTGCGCTTCTATTAAAGCAAATGAAGCTGTTATGAGGCATGATGCAATGATATCAAAACTTATTCTACAATAAAACAGAAGACTGCACAGAGGTGTCAAGGTTTTTGCAGACTGTTTCAGGGAAGGCCCCGTCTCAGTCTGCTCAGGCTGCTGCTCTAACAAAATACCACAGACCAGTTGGTTTAAACAGCAGAAAATAATTTCTTCACAGTTCTAGAAGCTGGAAGGCTCACATTAAGGTCCATGAGGACAGTTTCTGGAGAGGGCTTTCCTCCGGGTTTGCAGATGGCAGCCTTCTTGCTGTGTTTTCATATGGCAGGAAGAGAAAGTTCTGGGGTTTCTTCCTCTTTTTATAAGGAGCCCTATCAATGTCGAGTTCCGCCCTTATAACCTCACTTAACCTTTGTTACCTTCTTTTAGGCCCTGACTTTAGATATAGTCACGTTGAGAGCTTCAACATGCAAAGTTTTGAGGGACTACAATTCAGTTCATAGCACTGAATCCAGTCAGTGGGAGAAAGTGGTTATTTTATCCACCCCACCGTTGCAGTTAGCAGGCACTGACACTGCTTTCAAGAGACTTCATGGGCAAGTTGTTGAGAAAGGACTGGACTCACAGGAGGCTGGAGAAGTGAGCCATAGACAAGTCACAGGGGCCCCTGAGGCCTCCGAGAGGCAGAGGTGTGGCCGGCTTTGGGTTTCTGGGAGATCCCTCTGGCTGCAGCGTGGGAGAGAGTACTGGAGGGAGAGGCCTAGAGGCAGGGAGACCACTTAGGAGGCTCTAGCCCTGGGTAGGTTAACACTTGGTGCCAGAAGAGTTGTATAAAAATGTTCAGGGGTTGAAGTTAAAATAATTGCTGCCTGATTTGATTTGGGGGGAAGAGGGACTATAGTGGAGGCATCTGAGGAAGGTTTGGACTTAGATGAATGCTTTTCCTCTATTTGGGCTTTTGACTGAGTGGAAAACAGCTTCAGGACCCTCCTTTTGAAGTGTTCAGGTCTCCCTTGTCCTTGACTTCCTGAACTCTTCCACCATTCTTCTCACAGTAAAATCCAGTTAGTGACAAGTTGGAGCAAACCTGGGTATGAAGAAAATAGGGTTCTCTGGGCTGAAGGTGGTAGAAACCTATTGTGTTTCGACTACCCAGTTGTTGTCCAAATCACCTCTGGTAGAGCCAACATTTCCTTTGGGAAACAAATTCTCCCCCATTCTCTGTACAGTCTTGTTAAGTCTGTCAATCAACTTAAGCCAGTGCAATTGTCTTTGTTTGGGTCATTTCATTCAAACACAGCCAATCAGATTCACCAGGACTCTTGAACAGCTTGATACTGGGGCAGAAAATGTCCTGAGACATCAATCTATACCGCATGAACTATTATCTTTTATTTTAAGAGTTTTCTTAAATACTTTTGGTAAATTCTGGTTTGGTTTTTCATTAACATCCTTGGTCTTGCACCTCGGGAATGCTGGCTGATGCCCAGAGGAGGTCAAGAAAGGCCTGAAATCCCACAACTGCCCGTGTTGGGCTCACTGGGACTGAGGGACGTGACTTGAGTCCTGCAGCCCTGTCATGGCCATCACATGCCCTGTGCAGGCCCTTCTGCCCGTCTCTGGCAGTGAGTTAGGTATGTTGCTTCAGGTTGAAGTCATTGTCCCTCTACCCAAGGCTCAGCCAACAATGCTGTGGAAATCGTCTCAGCTGCCTTGTCCAGCTGTCAGGCTGTGAGGAGGAGGGGTCACAGACAAGATCGTCCACAGAGCTTTTCCTAGTGGGGGCATGGAAAGGACAGCAGAGGCTCTGACTGCCAAAGAGTAAGTGAAAATGGAGAGCCATGAAGCGAGGGACAACAGATGGAGGTGGCCTCAGGTGAGCTTTGCCAACTTGACATTAGCTTTCTCCACATTTTTTTTAAAGGTACCATTTCCCAGGTCCTGCTGCCAGTACTTTCTGAAATTGCAGGCCTGGGTGCCAGGGCGAGCTGGAAACCCAGCCAGCTTGGGCTGCCAATGCCAGAAGATCAAACACATAGCCACTCAGAGCAGCTTGTCGGAGGGTTCAGTGCCTTTTCTTTTCTGCCAAATTGACGTGGCCATTATGGGACTCTTCCAGGCCTTGCGTGGTCCAGGTGCAGGCACAGAGAGGCAGACCCAGCCCGGAGCCCTAAAGCTGGCCTCTGGCAACGGTTTGGGGGCTTTAATGAATGGCCATCCTTGTCACATCCAGGCAGGCCTGTAGCCACCAAAGAATTTCAGCTCTTTTAGTGCCTTTGGCACCCAGCAGTGATTGCAGAACATCTGTTTGTAGTTGGATCAGGATATATTTCTTTCTGTCTTAATAATCCTTTGAGCTTTCTTGAAACAAAGACGCTTCTCTCATTTCTTATCTCCAGCCCCCTTCTAAAAGTTAGCTGTCAAAGGGCATTAATACACCGGTGTTTGTGTTTTATATTTCTACAAAGAAATGTCAGCGGTAACAATAACATAAGAATTGCACCAAGCAGGCATCCCCTGTCTGTCACATAGCATACCTGATCTGAATGCCAGGCAAATGACGGCCTTAACTGTAAATTTACTTTATCATTTATTGGGCACCTATGATGTTCTAGGCATTGTGCTAGGTACTATCCAGGAAGCCCTCAAGGAATGCTTAGTGTAATAGGGATCAAGGACAAGGTCATACATAACTATACCTCAAGGTCTAAATAACTATACCACAAGGTCATAAATAACTATACCTCAAGGTCTAAAGTTTATACACTAAGAGCACCAGTGTTGTGATGGGAAGGGCTGGTTTAGAATTATTCATATTCCACAGTAAGATGTTCTATGCCATCAGGAGACTGTGTGGCCACCCTCAGGTATTTATCAAACACCTCCTTGGATGGTCAGCTCTCCTCCATCTATTGGGGAAGGCAGAGAGAGATTCACCTTTGACCTGAGTCTCAGAAGGAAATGTTCATGGATTGAAAACTGGTTGGCTCAGGCAAACTCAGGGGTTTTAGGTAACTGTGGGAGGCAGTTCAGGAAGAGAGACGTTTACTCATTGTTTCATGTTCTTCTGTACTTTCTGAGTTTGGCTAAATATCTTTAAATCTTTAGTGCCTGCTACCAATTGTCTCTGAGTAAAATTGTCAATGGTTTACATGATGACATTCAATGTAGCAACTTTTAATGGTGTTCTGCGAAGAGCACTGTGAATTCTGGGTCCTCCAGAGAGGAACCTATTTGACTGTGAGTGTATCGCTTGGCTAGACAGGTTGGATGTGCTTCTGATATCTGAAGAAAAAAAAGAAAAATCCCATAAGAGGGACATAAACATGTAATAGCAGTTTGGTTTTCCTTCTCAATGATAAGCAGCCTTTAAAAACATAGATTCCTCTACTAGTGGTGCTAGGAACCTCCTTTCCTACTGGAACACCTCTGCCAGCCACCTTCCTGGCTGGATAGGGGGACTTTTCCACCCTCTTTATGTCACCATTATCCTGAAACAAAAAGGACCCCATAGAACAAGAAGGGATGTGGTAGGTTTCCTTAAGTTCAGACTGGTGCATAGTTCCATTAGTTTTGCTGAAAAGTTTGTATCAGGTTTTATCTACTAGGTCTAGGACCTTCTTCCCAGAAGAAGCCTGCCATTTCAGAAGGGGTTGAATAGATTCACCCTTCCCATGGTCTTCTCAGCAGTACCTTCATCCTCCCAAAGGGAAATGTGTGTCTAATCAAGACAAGTACAGGGTTGGATAGGAATTCAGCAACATAAAGATAAATGCAGAATCATAAGAACACCGCTCCCTCCAATAACAGTGCCTGTTATTGGCCAGGCACTGGCAACTGGCACAGGCTCATTGAACCCAGACTGTACCAGTTATGGGGTCCTGAATAACTCATTTACTTAACATGTCTGAGTCTTACTTTCTTCATTTGTTAAAATAAGAATTGAAATACCTGCCTTGCAAGGTTATTGTGAAGAATTGAAGTATTTAGGTTAATCTACAGTGACATTGCATGTTGATTACACATTAAGCAGTATGCCGGGTGCCAAGAGAGGCTTCAAATATGAATGCACCATAGAAGCCTTTACCCTATAGGGACTCAGGTTTAGAAGAAGAGGTGAAAGATTTAACAAATACATTAAATCAGGCGATGAATGAAATAATAAAATAGTCACCAAGTTTACTGGTGTTACAAAAATAGGAATAAAACTCAGAGTTAAGAAATGACTACATGTAAAGTTTTTATAAGTAAGATGATTTCTTTTTGAAGAATTGCTGATTTTATTTCATCAGTTCATTTAGTAAACAAGTTAGATGCCTCATATGGGTCAGAAAATCAAGAGAGGATCTCTGTCTCTTCCCCCTTTCCACTGCCTCCGCCTTGGTGGAAGGAAGCACTGTCTGTGGGCTTGCCGCCTGCAGCAGCCCCTGCTATCCAGGGGTCTGTTAATTGATTGTTGATGTTAGTAATAAATAGCCCCTCACATCTGTACCGGGTTTCACACATTTACAAACTCCTTTCACAAATGTCATCTGAATTGGTTTTGGGTACAACCAAATGAGATGTGGGAAGAACAGAAGTCATTATCTTTACTTTAAAGGAAGTGAAGACTTTAGAGGTCAAGTGACTTGTTTAGGGTCAAACTCAAATTCAAACTCACCCTTTCTGGGCCCAGGACTGGGAAGACAAAGGCACTGGACTCTTCAGTAATATTATGGCTTCTTGTCCCTCAATATAATCCACAACTTTGTTAGTTGTTAGCGCTCAGGAGAAGCATCTGTTTGACTAGAGATTTTTTGACACTCTCAGTCACCCTTGCCAAACCTGAGATTAATTAGGGAGTACAACTCAAGTCCTTTCCTGTTCCAGACGCCTCTTGGGTCAAGTTCCTCTTGTTGGCACGGAAACAGCTTCCCCAGCTGGAGGGAGGTTCTGGGTGAAATCCCTGGCAGACAGGGTTTTTCCTTGCCCATGCTCCTGGAGGGCCTGGTGAGGGGCAGACTGGGGTCTCGGAGCACAGGAGTGTGCCAGGCACGCTCTGCATCAAGAGGGCTGCTGCACAGTGTCTGGATGCCTTCTTTCCCTGGTGTTAGAGTCATTGTCTTCTGAGTAGCACTTGCTTCTGCTTCATTAATCTCACAGTCTCTCTCAGGTTCATACATTCATTTACCCATCAATTCAACATAGATGAAGCACCGTATAGGCATTGGGGATGCAAGTAAGAGTAAGATGAAATGGTACATTTCAAAACTATTAAGAAATGAGTATAATTGTGATGGATGTGTTACTTAGTTCAGTGTAAACATTTCACATTGTATATCAAAGCAATACCCTGAACCTCATAAATGCATCAATGTACAAAGTTATGATTTAATAAAAAATAATTAATTTAAAAAAAAGAAATAAAAAAAAATAAGAGTAAGAAATGGTCTTAGGATTATACTTATAGGGATCACTTCACATTTCATTGCTAGAGAAGTTTCTCTGAAGGTGTAGAGGGGAAAAAAGGAATAAGAAATAGTCCTTGTCTCTTCTTTCCTTCTCTCTGCAGACCTGTAGTGGTCACGTCAACCCTTTACATGTTAACACTAACACTGCCCCCTGCCAACCAGTCCCAAGGGAATGCCATGCTCACAGCCTTCCTGCCAAGGTGGCAAAATGTGGTACAATGTGACCTTCCCTGGACACGCATGCTGATGGGACCAGGGTTGGGCACCTCACTCAGAGCAGTTATCCACCTGATTGACCCATAATGTGGCCTGCTGGGAAAATATGAGCTGTGTCTGTTAGATCTGGGCTCCTGGAAATTTGACTCGGGACTTAGGGAGTGGTGGAGGTAGTCCAGGGGCATAAGTGGTAGGGATTAATGACTTGAGGTTGAGTTGGGCCCAGGGCTGGCTAAAGGGATGGGGAGGAAGAAACTGTGAGTAGAGTGCAAAGGACATAGTGGTGAGCAAATAGACAAAACATCACTTCTCACGGATCAAAGAGCTTTCACAGTGCTGCTATGGACACAAGGCCTTCTAGGTTTTGTCCATTCACCAGCTTCATGGCCTCAAAATGCACTCTAAGAATTTTGCAATTTGCAGCCCCCACGTGTGATTCCTGACCTGGCCCCGTACTTGCCATCACAGTGCCTCTGTGTAGAATGTGCTTTCTCCGCCTCTCAACACTTGCTTAACAGCAAGGCTCAGTACCCCCCCCCCCCCAGGTTCTTCTCCTTGCCTGACTGAGGCCTTATCCCCCAACCCAGTCAAAGTAGGAAACCCTTCTACGTGTTCATATAATGCCCTATACACGTGCCCTTACTACACTATTCTTTACACTTGTTCATTCATTCATCTATGCAACCAACATTTTTTTTTTTTTTTTTTAAAGCACCACCTCTGAGTTAGGTGCAATGGAATAAGACACAGCTCTTCCCCATCTTTTAAGGGAAGCCATGTGGGATTGAGAACATATAATTCAGTGTTAAAGGTGCTGAGATCTTTGTAACTGTTGGCTGCTCATTGTCCTTCTCACAAAATATGCTTTTACTGCAGGCAAGGACTGTGTCTCTGCCTCCTCAGTAAATAGTTGTTCAATGTATAACTATGAGGAGACCTGTCTAAGACTGCTGATTTTTTGTTGGAGAAGCAGGGATACTATTTTGAAAATACTTTCCAGTTGTTTTCTTGTCTTGGAAATTCTCTTTATTTCTCTTTGGTCTTTCCAGCATCATTTCCCCAGGAAAGGCGAGGGTAAATCCCACTTAGAGAGGGAGGAGGACGTGACCTGGATGCAGCTTCTAGGAAAGAAGAAGAGGAAGAGGAACAAAGAAGCCTTTTGGGGAAGGAAAGAGGATGAAAGGCAAAAGGTCAGACCTGAGTGTTCCCAAGTCTCCCTCTACTTGGGGTGCTGTCTGGGGGAAAACGCCCAGATCAGCTCAGGGATATCTAAGAGCGGAGTCATTCCTTATGGCTGGAAAGACTATATGTCTTTCAGAAGACCTGTGGTCAGTACAGCCCTACTTTCTCCCTGAGGCTGGGAAATACAAATGACTGAGGGTCATCCAACACTTCCTGTAGCTCTTGACTTTTGAATGGTGAATGGTCAGGGCCACAAAGTCCTAGTGGTTTCCAAGAAGAGTGGTGGACTGAAAGAGCTTGGGTTAGGACAAGAATGTGGTTCTCAGCTAGAGGGAAACGGCAAGGTTCGTGGATCTGTGGTCATAAGCGGTGGGCTCCTGCACACTGTCAAAATACACCAACAGTAAACAAATGGATCAGCCGCGTTTGAGTTCCGTGGTGGTCAAGGAAAGATGAGATGTGAGTGAGATGAGTCACACTGAAGTGAAACCTAAAAGGTGAGTTACCACTTTAAAACCTCAGAGGAGTCTGTTTAGTCCCAGGGGGAATTATCTGCTCACTTTTTAGATCCAAGTGTACAAGGCCCTATGAGTGGGCCAAATTGTATTGTACGTTCCCACTCCTGTGGCCGGTGGAGTTGAACTTCTACAAGACAACGTATGTTTGGGGATGAAGGGAATTGAGCAGACAAATGTTTTAGAAATAAAAATAGTGGGTCCCTGTGGTTGTCTGCTGCATTTGGTTGTCTGATACAGCTGCATATCTGTCGCGTGTGTTCCCTTAAGACCTCTGGTCTGATATGTGATCAGTTATTTCCTACTCATGCAGCTCGGTGAGATTCATCTTTGCTCAGGGCAGCTCTAGACCTCCTATTCTACACTAGTTTACCTTCATAAAAGATCTGGGATACATGGAGGTGGGCTTAATGCATTCAAAGGAATAGTCAGGCATGGCAGGGTGGTGGGTTACTAACAGGGATGTTTCCAATTAATCCTCCTCACATCTCAGATGGGGCGAGGGCAGAGAGCCACCAGGGCATGATGACACAGGCCTGCTTGCTTACCCAGCTTCCATCGGAGGTCTGTTACCTGAGAAGCTGGCAATGCGGAACCTACCCCTTGTCAGTGAGCTTTCACCTCAGAGTTAAGTGCTTCTGGGTGTGAGGGTCCAGAGGGCCATAGCTGAGCACCACTGGGCGCCTCTGCCACTTACTTGGGTTGCATTCCAGGATCTGTGTGGGAACCTGCACCTGGGCCTACGAGGGTTTAACTAGAGCTCAGATTTGCATCTTGTCAAAACCTTAGAGGAAAAGGCAAATAATCAGTCAGCTGCTGGATTGACCACACTAAATACAATCCAGGAAGATGTTGCACATCTGGATGATGAGCCAGTTCTCCCTTGTCACCTGGCCGAGGGGCAGCATGATGGTGGACAGAGAAGGTTCAGCCTGCCAAGATCTGTTAGCAACCTGAGGCTCAAGCAAATGGGTTGAGCACTGTGCTAGGCTACAGGCTGAGTGGAAGTGAGGTTGATGCAAATTTTGTAAGCAACAGAAGATCAGGGGAAAGACCTCCTAGCTCTCAGAGCTGCTTGCCCCTTGGGACTGGCCCCATTAAAACTGTGATACTTCTTTCTCTGCTGCGCTATTCTGGGCTACACTGTATTCACCACCAAACTGCAGGGCACCACCATGCATACTGTCTTTTGTCATAGAGGAAATCATATTGATGAATTATGTTTGTCAAAGAAATGTCAAGCTTTCTCTCCCCAATAATAACAAATGAATGTAACTTTCCTCATTCTCCCACTACATCAGCTGGAAATACTTTACTTGAATTCCACCTCTTCAAATCACTACAGCTCTAATTTCTAGGCAGGGGTACACATTGGAAGAATAAGAGTTGTCTTGAGCCACACATCCTTAACTACACAGATATTAATGAAAGCTGATTAGAAAAAAAAGAAAAACTCCATGCACACTTTTTGTGATATCTGATACCACAGATAAGCAAAAATGTCCTCATAAAATCAGCATTTGGCCCATGGGCCACAGGTTGGACACGTCTATTTTAGAGGGTTAGTCCTGCTAATTCTGTCCAGATTATTTACAAAATATTGCAAATCAGTCATCATACCTGGACCTTTGCTCAGCCTTGTTATAATCAGACATTAAATTCTCTTTAGTCATTTGGTTTGACCATTATCTTGTCTTTCCCTTCTCTGTAACTTTCCATTTTCATGTCCATTAATTTCCAGACCTTCAGCTTTCCAGATATTTGTTTGATAATTAGGCCCATGATAGGTTCTATCATTATTCAAAATATTTGCTGCTCTTCCCTGGGGGAAAATTATACTTCCCCACTGTCTTAGTTCATTTGTGCTGCTTTAACAAAATATCATAGACTGGGTAATTTATAAAGAAGGAGTTTAGTTCTCACCATTCTGGAGGCTGGGAGGTGCAAGGTCAAGGTGACGGCGGGTTTGGCATCTGATGAGGGCTGCTCTCTGTTTCCAAAATAGCACCTTGTTGCTGCATCCTCTGGAGGGGAGGAATGCTGCGTCCTCACATGGTGAAAAGCAGAAGGGTGAGTAAGACAAATGCTGTGTGAAGCCTCTTTTTACTGTCATTCATGAGAGAGCTGCCCTCACGGCTAATCACCGTTAAAGTCCGCACCTCTTAATAGCCCACATCAGCTATTAAGTTTTAACCCCTGAATTTTGAAGGGAACATATTGAAACCATAGCACTTACCCTATTGATACCAGACTTGGTCATATGGCTTTCTTTTGGCAACAAAATATGACTGGAAATGGCATGCTCTACTTCTGAGTAGACGCTTTTGAGACAATGTGTAATTCATCATGTTCTCTTTCTTCTTTGTCAGAGAACCTTCTCTATCTCATAGAAGGGCCATTCCATTAGTCCTGCTCCTGGATGACCAAAGTGTGGCATTGATACTGCCTACTCGAAGTAGCATGGAACCTGATGAAAACCTGACCTTTATTGTCATAAACTACTGAATTTTGGAGGACCTTTTTCTCTGCGAGAAAACTTAAATCTATCTTGATTAATAACAGGTCCATAACATATACTGGGTAGATTTTAGAAACTTTTCATTCTTTTCAAAACAAAACAATCAACACTTTCATATTATGTGCCCTCACAGAAAGTTAAGCTATTCCAAACTTATATGAATCTGTGAGAATTTGTTTTCTTGTTCCTGGGGAGCACCATCCTAAGCTTAGACAGAATTCACTGGGTCTCAGTCAACAGTAATAAAAACTATTACTTACTCAGATCCTGAATGCCAGGGCTGAGATTACATAAACCTCACACAGCAGCCCTGAAAGGTAAATAAAATTATCACCATTTTCCAGGTGAGATAGCTGGAATCCCAAGAGATCCAATAACTCACTCAAGTTTATGAAGATGGTAAGTGGCAAACCAGATCCCAAATCAAGTAGTTCTGGATCTTGCCACCCTGCCACATAGTAGGAGAAAGAAAGAATAGTTCTCCTGCCAAGATTAGGTACCTTGGGATGAAGAAACAATGTGATTACTTGTTTTGGGGAATCAAGATTCTCAATTTGCTTTCTGGGCATGGCCACTTGCAATGGAACTTGTAGAAAGAGAAATTGATAACAGCAGAGAGATGACTCAGAGACACCCTGTTGTGCTCTGTGATTGAATCATACGTGTGTACATCAGTTTTGCTGCCCAAACACACTGTGATGGTAAGGCTTGATGACTCAGCAAGATACCGTTTCCACAGCTGATCATGGTCTTTAGACAGAAGCTGTATACTTCTTAAATGTTTAATAAGGATAGACTTAGAACTTGGAAAAATAGTCAAGTTTTATATGTATGTAACAGATAAATATTTTGTAAAAGCTCAACCCCAAATTCCAGATTTTTGCATTGTACTTAGCGGCTGGTTCTCTTGGTGACCTCTCTTTCTATAGGAGATAACAGAAACCTCCAAACAAATGGCAGTTTGGTCAAATAGGCCTGGCTGTTCCAGCTCTTTGAGCCTGTGTATGAGATTCATATGACTCTGTATTTGCTGAACAGAGAAGTCTGACATCCTTAGGGGGAATAAGGAAGTCCTGAGTGGATTTTCTTGCCCATAGAAGGGTGTGAACTTTGTTTAGGCAGATTTAGGTTAAAACCTAGACTCTGAATTTACTAGCTCTATAAGCTCTGGCAAAATTATCAATTCTTTGGGCTGCAGGCTCCTCACTTATACTTACCTCATGAAGTGCTGTGGGAAAAAAATGACAATATGTGTCAGGCTCTTGGCATGCACTTTCTGAAATACTCTAGGCACTTAAAGTCTGGGACACTTGCAGGTAAGTCCCAAATAGACAAGCAGGTAGAATGCGAGTTGGCCAGCTGATTGTCGATTCTTGAGTTTTTGTTGGAGATCAGCCCTCTTGCTCTGATTTAGCAGCATACATATACTGTCTCTGATGTAGAAGGACTTGGGTTTTTTGAGGGGGAGGGAGTTGCCCTAAAATGATCATAATTCTGAAGCAAAATGATAACACCAGTATTGGTGTTAGATAGTTAGACATGAGCAAAGTGGATGGCGGGTGTGGTTAGGCTATTTTGGATTGGCTGGAGTCAGGCTGGCCTGTGCTGTTATGGGCACGGGGCTAATCAAGACCTTATAGGTACAAGACCTTGCAGGTGGGTTGTTTGGGGGAACTGGTTGTTTTTAGGAACTGATTAATGTCTAAGGGACTTTCTGTTATGGACAGATAGATATGAGTTGCTACAAAAACAACCTGATTAGGAGCCTGGGAATCACTTGATACCCCTCCAAAGTTGTGTATAAAATCCAGCCCTGCCCTCTCCATGATGCCCTAGGACAAGGCTTGGCTTGCTTTACAAATTGTTAAAATAAACATTTCATTTCTTGCTAAAACTTGACTTGCTCTTATTCTCTTCAATTATTTTGGTAACTACCTCAAGTGTCACTACACAGCTTTAATATTTGGGTATTTGTTTTGTGGAAAAAATTTCCTGGAAGTTATTTTATTAATATATGTTCAGAATTCATAATTTTAAAAAAATCAGTGAAAGTAAATATTTAATATACAGATGCTTTTCAACAAGCAATGGGGCAATGTCTCGATAAACTCATCCTAAATCAAAAATATTGTAAGTGGAAACTGCATTTCATGCTGACAACACAGCAGACGGTCCTCAATTTGCAAGGTTCAATTCACAATTTTCCACTTTATGAAGGTGCAAAAGCAATACCCACTCAGTGGAAACTGTATCCCCGTCTTTAGTCATAACGAGCTCCTCGACTTTTCTGTCTGGTAAACGTCTTCTAAAGTGGAATAAGCCTTAGGTCAAACCATGGAAAGTCAGAAATTGTTTTGTCTGTTTTCACAAATGAAAAATTAATGTTATTAACTTATTTAAAACATCAAGTACAATAAATTCATGAAGACATTATTGTTCTGATACACACTACCACCTTCTCCTCCTGTGGTTTGCTTTTGCTTCAGTGGCCACCTGTACCTCCCACTGTGCTTCCCTTTGAGCTGTTGCCTTTGAAGTCACTGGTCCAACAGGACTTCGGTCCTTCCTGCCATGTTTGGCTGTGGTGAGCGGAGTTTCCGGCCCAGCTTATCTGCATTGCAGTGAGACCTGGCTGGTAACTCCCAGCTGCCACCCTGTGATCCCTTTCCTTGCTGACCAGGAGGAATGTGCCCACCTTGGTCCACATTTCCCTTTCCCAAGCTGGAAGGTCTGGCTCCTTCCACAAGGCCCAACTAAGCCCTTAGTTGGTTTTGGAGATGAGGAGAGGGGAGTTGAGTGGTAAAGGGGAGCTGGGAGCACTTATGGTGAGGGTATCAATGACGGGGGTGAGAGATAGATAAGGACAGGTGAGCTTAGAAGTGGAGGAAGAACCAAATTAACTGATGACTAAAATAACATTATTACACCAATAAAAAATCAGTATTTCAATCCATAAAACAGTATGTTATACCAAACATCAGAAAATAGAAAATAGGCCATTGCAATCACTAGATAGATCCCTTAGGATTGCAATTTTTTTTATATTGTTAAATCATAGTTGTGTTCATTAGTGCAATCAAGGGGTACAATGTGCTGGTTTCATATACAATCTGAAATATTCTCATCAAACTGTTCAATGTAGCCTTTGTGGCATTTTCTTAGTTATTGTGTGTAGACATTTGTATTCTGCATTTAGTAGGTTTCGCCTGTACCCATTCTAAGATGTACCGTAGGTGTGACCCCACCCATTACCTTCCCTCCACCCTAACCTCCCCCCTCCCTTCCCCTCCCTCAGCCCTTTCCCCATATTCTTCTCCTATAGTTGGGTTATAACCTTCATATGAAGGCTATAAATTAGCTTCATAGTAGGGCTGAGTACATTGGATACTTTTTCTTCCGTTCTTGAGATACTTTGCTAAGAAGAATATGTTCCAGCTTCATCCATGTAAACATGAAAGAGGTGAAGTCTCCATCTTTCTTTAAGGCTGCATAATATTTCATGGTATACATGTACACAATTTGCTAGTGCATTCGTGGGTCGATGGGCACTTGGGTTTCTTCCATGACTTAGTAATTATGAATTGGGCTGCAGTAAACATTCTGGTACAGATGTCTTTCTTATATTGTGATTTTTGGTCTTCTGGATATATACCTAGTAAAGGAATTATAGGATCGAACGGCAGGTCTATTTTTAGATCTCTAAGTATTCTCCAAACATCCTTCCTGAAGGAAAGTATTAGTGGGCATTCCCACCAGCAGTGTAGAAGTGTGCCCTTTTCTCCACATCCACACCAACATGTCTGGTTTTGGGATTTTGTTATGTGGGCTAATCTTACTGGGGTTAGGTGATATCTCAAAGTAGTTTTGATTTGCATTTCTCTGATGATTAAGGATGATGAGCTTTTTTTCATATGTTTGTAGATTGTGCGTTTGTCTTCTTTAGAGAAGTTTCTCTTCAAGTCCTTTGCCCACCCTGAGATTGGATCACTTGTTCTTTCCTTGCTAATAAATTTGAGTTCTCTGTGGATTCTGGTTACTAAACCTTTATCAGAGGCATAACCTGCAAATATTTTCTCCCATTCTGAGGGCTGTCTGCTTGCTTTACTTACTATGTTCTTGGCTGTGCAGAAGCTTTTTAGTTTGATCAAGTCCCACTAATGTATTTTTGATACTGCTTCAATTGCCTGGGGAGTCCTCCTCATAAAATATTCACCCAGGCCAATTCCTTCAAGAGTTTTCCCTGCACTTTTTTCAAGTATTTTTATAGTTTCATGTCTTAAGTTTAAATATTTTATCCACTGAGGGTCTGTCTTAGTTAATGGTGAAAGGTGTGGGTTCAGTTTCAGTCTTTTATAGATCAACAGCCAGTTCACCCAGCACCATTTGTTAAATAGGGAATCTTTTCCCCACTGAATGTTTTTAATTGGGTTGTCAAATATCAAATAATGGTAAGTAGCTGGATCCATCTCTTGGTTCTCTATTCTGTTCCAGACATCTACCTCTCTGTTTTTGTGCCAGTACTGTGCTGTTTTGATCACTATTGTTTTATAGTACAGTCTCAGGTTTGGTGGTGTGATTCCTCCTGCTTTGTTTTTATTGCTGAGTAATGTTTTGGCTATTTGAGGTTTTTTCTGATTCCGTATAAAACGAAGTATTATTTTTTCAAGGTCTTTAAAATATGACAATGGAGCTTTAATAGGAATTGCATTAAAATTATATATTGCTTTGGGTAGTATAGACATTTTAACAATGTTGATTCTTCCCAGCCATGAGCATGGTATGACTTGGTCATGGTGTATAATTTTTTTGATGTGTTGGATTCTGTTTGTTAGGATCTTATTGAGTATTTTTGCATCAACATTTATTAGTGATATTGGTCTATAATTTTCTTTTCTTGTTGGGTCTTTCCTTGGTTTAGGGATCAAGGTGATGTTTGCTTCGTAGAATGTGTTGGGTAGTATTCCTTCTTTTTCTATATTTTGGAAGAGGTTTAGTAATATAGGTACTAGTTCTTCTTTAAAGGTTTGGTAGAATTCTGACGTAAAGCCATCTGGCCCTGGGATTTTCTTTTTAATGAAATTTTGTATGGTTGATGCTATTTCAGAATTTGATATAGGCCTGTTCAACATTTCCACTTCATTCTGGCTAAGTCTTGGTAGGTGGTGTACTTCCAAGTATTGGTCAATTTCTTTCAGATTTTCATGTTTCTGAGAGTAAAGTTTCTTGTAATATTCGTTAAGGATTTTTTGACTTTCTGAGGGGTCTGTTGTTATTTCATCATTACCATTTCTGATTGATAAAATTAGACATTTTACTCTTTTTTTCCTGGTTAGGTTAGCCAAAGGTTTATCTATTTTATTGACCTTTTCAAAAAACCAACTTTTGGATTTATTGATCTGTTGTATAATTCTTTTGTTTTCAATTTCATTTAATTCTGCTCTGATTTTGATTATTTCTTTTCTTCTGCTGGGTTTGGGGTTGGAATGTTCTTCCTTCTCCAGTTGCTAAGATGTCCCATTAAGTTATTAACTTCCTCTCTTTCTGTTTTCTTGAAGAAGGCTTGCAGTG
>CAUYPK010017537.1:0-26005 GCA_963574355.1 Loris lydekkerianus
GACCTAAAAATAGACCTGCCATTCGATCCTATAATTCCTTTACTAGGTTTATACCCAGAAGACCAAAAGTCACATATAACAAAGACATCTGTACCAGAATGTTTATTGCAGCCCAATTCATAATTGCTAAGTCATAGAAGAAGCCCAAGTGCCCATTGATGCACGAATGGACTAGCAAATTGTGGTACATGTATACCATGGCATACTATGCAGCCTTAAAGAAAGTTGGAGACTTTACCTGTTTCATGTTTACATGTATGGAGCTGGAACATATTCTTCTTAGCAAAGTATCTCAGGAATGGAAGAAAAAATATCCAATGCACGCAGCCCTACTATGAAGCTAAATTATAGCTTTCACATGAAGGCTATAACCCAACTATACCACAAGACTCTGGGGAAAGGGCTAAGGAAGGGGAAGGGAGGGGGGATATTCTGGTAGTGGGAGGGTAATGGGTGGGGCCACATCTATGGTGCATCTTAGAATGGGTACAGGTGATTGCACTAATGTACACAGCTTTGAATTAACAATAAAAAGTAATTAAAAAAATATGAATAGAAAAAAAAAGAAAAAGTAGAAACGACCAAAGTATTCATAAACAGAGGAATTGACAAATTAAATGTGGCATATATGTACAGTGAATTCTTATTCTCCTTTAAAAAAGAAGGAAGGAAGGAAATTATGATACATACTACATGTAGCAGGTCAAATAAGGTTCTACCTGAAGTATGACTATTGAGTACATAATGCTAAGGAAAATAAGCTAGTCACAGAAAGGCAGGTAATTAGTGTCTGATTTCATTTGTGTGAGATACCTATACTAGTCCTATTTGTATAGACAGAAATGAGAAAGGTGATTGCCAGGGGTTGCGGAAAGGGAGGAATGGCTATTATTTAATGGGTATAGATTGTCAAGAGTTCTGGAGTTTAGTTGTACAACAGTGTGGATGTACTTAACATCACTTAACTGTATACTTAAAAATGGTTAAGATGGTAAGTTGTATGTTATATATTTACTATTTTTTAAATAATATGGAGCTTTATGTACTGACATGAATAAATCTCTAAGACATGTTATATAGTAGGTAGCCAAAAACGATTTTTGAAGAAAAGGAACTAAGTTGGAGGGCTTACACTGCCTGTTTTCAAGACATACTATGAAGCTCAGTGATCCAGAGAGTATGGTATTAGTTTAAGAAATGGGCAGGTGGATTCCTGGAAACATCTAGAACAGGGGTAGGGAATTTTTATCATGTTGGAAAGTCACATTAATTTAGCTACAATCAAATAACACATTCAAGAAATTTCAATTAGATATACTTAAAAATGTATATTATTTTGTAAAGATCTAACTACTGTGTACTTAATAATTTCAAAATGAAAACTATTTAATTTTAAAGTTAGCTTTTAATGACTTCGTTATGGTCTGCTTTTTGTTGGAAAGCATTTGAATATTAGGTTGCAACATGGAGGTCTGTAATTTCAGTTGATTTTCTAGACTAGTATCAGTTGTTTGTGACCTTCAGGGCAACTTGATTTGTGTTAGGGTAGGAGATGGTAGATTCACAGCAATAAGTGGTTGAAAAACAAGAAAGCATTTTTCAGGCATATTGCCAAAGGTGTGAGTATTCTACTACATTTTTTCGTATTTCAACCAGATCTTTCTTAGCATCAATGACTTTAAACAGTTGTTTGCTGATAGCTCAATCAATTCCATCTGTAGTTCCTGAGGTGCCTTCATGGTATCAACTAGGTGAGGCTGAAATGCTGATTTGAGTGTGATGTCATGATTCTCAATGTCAGTGAACCTTTCATATTCTCCAATTAATAGGGCCTTAATAGTTACATATTCTTTAAATGATTTCTCACATAACATCCTGCTCATCAGTGACCTTTGCTAACTGAGGAAAATGTTCGTTTTAAATTTCCTTTTGAAGAAGATATGTTTTGAAAAACAATAGCTTTTTTCAAAATGCTTGGATTTTGGGTCACAAATCATAGTTTTACCTTCAAGAGAAATATTTAAGTAGCTTTGATTTGACACAATATTACACAGAAATACTGCATTCCTGTAGAAATCTTCCAATAATTCACATTGCTTATTCTTTTCTTCATAAAATTTGATCATCTGTTCTTGCAGAGATAAAATTATGGCTAGCACCTGTCTCTGCAATAGCCAGTACACTTCAGTGGTTGAAGAAACTACATATGCATAAATGTATAATGATCCACTGTGCATTTATACTTATACAGTCATATATATTCATAAATGTATAATGATCCACTATGTGTATATGACTTAATGAAAAAAAGAAAAAAAAGAAACCCATGATGCCACATTGCTGCCATTGTGTTTTCATGAATATAGTGGGGGATACTCAGAACTTCTTGCAAACTGTCACTTAAAATACTAGGTTAGCACAGAGATTTTGCTGATGCAAGATACAGTGAAGGAATGAGAGTATCTGGATCTATTAATACTTTTTCTGTCTGTGCAATAAACCCTTCATGTTTTCCTGTCACACAAGGTGCACCATCTGTACATATACTCACTAAATTTAACCAAATTCAGTACAACTTCATGACATTTATCTTGAAAGTTGTTGAGTATGTCTATTCCCCATGTTCTGTTTGCAAGAGTGCCCAAAGTGAGTAACTCTTCATAGCAAAGAAAATCTTCTGCTTAAAAAAAAAAGAAAAAGAAAATCTTCTAATTTAACCCGAAAGAAGTATAAAACTTGTGTCAAGTCAGTAGTATCAGTTGATTTATCCAAAATGATTGAATAATACACATTTTTCTTTTGAAGTATTGCATGAAGTTAAGTGGAAAGCTAATTCAAGCTGCTGATCAGTTCTGGTTCTCCTTGACAGGCAGTTGTTCTTTGAACTGTTATCAGGGTCTGAGCGTCCTACAGCTTTGACTATGCATTCTTTCACAATTTCTACATCATTGAATGGCTTCCCTTTTTTCTTGAGTACTTAAGCTACTCTATAAGTTGTTTCAGTGACTTTTTTTCAGGTCTTATTGCTTGAAAGGTCTTTGCTTTTGCTTTTCATCTTTTAATTTTTGTAATAACAACCTTCTGTACCTCCCCCTCTAATTTGAAATATTGGGGGTTCTTAAGAATGTTATAATGCTGATGAGCATTGAATTTCTTTAATGTTGCTATTGCAGTATCCCAAAGCAAGCAAATCATTTTATCTTTAGCAGAAACAATAATATTTAGCAGAAACAAAATAATATTGTAATTCATAATCATTTAAAAACCTGTTTTTTTTTTCTTAAGTGTTCTCTTGGTCTTCTTTGACTGAGGGGTTGTTAAACAGACAATTAAAAACTGCTGTCAAGGTGTTAAACTATTCACAAATTCAACTTCAAACAGAAACACAGTGTACCATTGTCAAAAGCTGATGATGCACTGGCATCCTCACACACATAAGCTCTCACCAGCTAGCCTCCTACAGTAATGGTGCCAATCCAGCATGGGAAATTAGAAGTGAATCATGAGTATGGCAGCCGTCAAGTTAGCCCTGATGGTTTACTCATGTTCTAATGGTGCCGGCCAATCTGGGAAGATTATTTTGTTGAAACTTATTTTATTCTTTGGTATTTTAACCACATTTATTTTAAAAATAAAATAAAAATATAAAAAATGAGCAAAAATGTATTAATAAAAACAAAAGGATTTTTTTCTACAAAATTTGGATTCAGTTAAAAGAACCCAAAGGCCACATGGTGACCTTCAGGCTATAGGTTTCCCAAATCTGTTCTAGAAGCAAACCCACAAATATATGGTAAATTGATTCTTTTTTTCTGAAATATTCTGCTTTATTAAAAAAAAAAAAAAAGCATTTATTTTATTTTAGTTTAGTTTAGTTTGAGATTCATTGAGGGCCAAAGAATTAGGTTACACTGATTACATTTGTTAGGTAAAGTCCCTCTTATAATTGTGTCCTGCCCCTAAGAGGTGTGCCATACACCGTGACCCCTGTCCCCTATCTTCCTCCGCTCTCCCGACTTGCTCATTCCCCACCCACCCCTTGTATTAGCTCATCTACTGCCTTCATATTAGAATTGAGAACATTGGATTCTTGCTTCTCCCTTCTTGTGGTTCTTTACTAAGAAGAATGCATTCCACCTTCATCCAAGTTAATACAAAGGATGTAAAGTCTCCATCTCTTTTAATGGCTGAATAGTATTCCACGGTATACATATACCACAGCTTGGTATATGTATAATCTATCCCTGGGTTGGTGGGCATTTAGGTTGTTGCCACATTTTGGTGATTGTAAATTGAGCTATGATAAACAGTCTAGTGCAAATGTCCTTAGGATAACAGAATTTTGTTTCTTCTAGGTAGATGCCTAGTAATGAGATTGCAGGATCAAATGGGAGGTCTAATTTGATTTCTTTGAGGATTCTCCTTCCTTCCTTCCAAAAAGGTTGTATTAGTTGGCAGTCCTACCAGCAGTGTAAAAGCCTTCCCTTCTCTCCACATCCACGCCAGCATCTACAGCTTTGAGACTTTGTGATGTGGGCCATTCTTACTGGGGTAGTTCTATCTCAGGGTAGTTTTGATTTGTGTTTCTCTGATGATTAGGGATGTTGAGCATTTTTCATATGTTTGTTAGCCATTCGTCTGTCTTCTTTAGAGAGGGTTCTTTTCCTATCTTTTGTCCAGTGACATATGGGATTGTTGGCTCTTTTTTTGTTAATAAATTTGAGTTCTCTGTAGATCCCAGTTATCAAGTTTTTGTCCAATTCATAATATGGAAATATCTTTTCCTATTCTGAAGGTTGTCTGTTTCTCTTTGATTCTTGTCTTTTTAGCTGTACAGAAGGTAGTCAGTTTAATTAAGTCCCCTTTGTTTCTTTTTGTTATTTCAATTGCTACAGAAGTCTTCTTCATAAAAATCTTTTCACCAGGCTGATATCTTAAAGTGTTTTCCCCACACTTTCTTTGAAGATTTTTATTGTTTCATACCTTAGATTTAAATGTTCTTCTTCTTCATTTTTTTTTCTTTTTGGTATGAAGGGCATGATAGTTTATTTAAATTTTTTTTTGAGACAGAGTCTCACTTTGCTGCGCTCGGTAGAGTGTCGTGGTGTCACAGCTTACAGCAACCTCAAACTCTTGGGCTTAACCAGTTCTCTTGCCTCAGCCTCCCAAGTAGCTGGGACTGTAGGCATCTGCCACAATGCCTGGCTATTTTTTTGTTGCAGTTGTCGTTGTTTAGCAGGCTGGGGCTGGGTTTGAGCCCACCAGCCATGGTGTATGTGGCTGGTGCCCTAATTACTGAACTACAGGCACTGAGCCTATTTTAAAAAATTGAACCACACTGATCATCATGACCAGCGTACACGATAACGGCGTTTCTCTTGTAATAAATAATAAAATTTAAATTTAAAAAATAATAAAATAATAAATAATAAATAATAAAATTCTGGTATCTTTTTATACTGAAATGTTCCAGTAGGACAAAGAACGTTAGAGAATAAAGATCTTAGATGAAAATGAACACTAATAATTCTGTTTTAAAATGTAAACCCCTTATGAAACATCATAATGTTACCTAGTTATGAAAAACAAAAGTTCTCTTAGAAGTAGGCAGCATGGACTTACATTTCCTAGAATTTTCATCTTTAGTTTTTATAATTTATATCTGTCCTGGCTAAAGTACAATCATACAAGATACCTCAGATAATTTCCATGCTACCATTGCACAAGTTTACTAATTTTACTTTAAAAAAAGAAAAACAATCATCAAAATAAAGAGGCAAATCAGGGCAGTGCCTGTAGCTCAGTGAGTAGGGCGCCGGCCCCATATACCGTGGGTAGTGGGTTTGAACCTGGCCCCGGCCAAACTGCAACAAAAAATAGCCGGGGGTTGTGGCAGGTGCCTGTAGTCCTAGCTACTCGGGAGGCTGAGGCAAGAGAATCCCCTAAGCCTGAGAGCTGGAGGTTGCTGTGAGCTGTGATGCCACAGTACTCTACCGAGGGGGATAAAATGAGACGGTCTCTTAAAAAAACAAAAAAAGAGGCAAATCCAAGTGACTTTCAAATTATTTGAAAAGTATGGTGCTGATTTGTCCAATACAGACTCAAACTTAAATGTTAGATTTCAATCTTATCCATCTTGAATCAGTGTTTGTAAGTGGTGAAAGGTTGGGTCTAGTTTCAGTCTTTTATATGTGGTTGTTCAGTTCTCCCAGCACCGCTTATTGAATAGGGATTCTTTTCCCCAGTGTATGTTCTTGTTTGGTTTATCAAAGATCAGGTGGCTTTAAGGTGTTAGTTTCATCTCATGGTTTTTTATTTGGTTCCAAATGTCTATGTCTCTATTTTTGTGCCAATACCATGCTGTTTTGATCACTGTGGCCTCGCAGTATAGCTGAAAGTCTGTGATGCCCCTGGCTTTGTTTTTATTACAAGGAATTGCCTTGGCTATATGGGTTTTTTCCTGGCTCCATACAAAATGAAGAATTATTTTTTCCAAATCTTGAAAAGTATGATGCTGGTATTTTAATGGGGATTTCATTGAATCTGTAGATTGCTTTTGGAAGTATAGACATTTTAACAATGTTGATTTTTCTGAGCCATGAGCATGGTATGTTCTTCCATTTGTTACTATCTTCTACTATTTCTTTTCTTAGGGTTTTGTAATTTTCTTTATAGAGGTCCTTTACCTCTTCTGTTGAGTATATTCCTAAATATTTCATTTTTTTTGAGGCTTCTATGAATGGAATTGTGTCCTTGATTAGCTTCTCTTCTTGGCTGTTATTGGCATATACAAAGGCTACTGATTTGTGGACATCAATTTCATATTCTGAGATATTGCTGTATTTTTTGATCCCTTTCAGGAGTCTCATGGTTGAGTCTTGGGGGTTCTCTAAGTATAAGGTCATAACGTCAGCAAAGAGCAAGAGTTTGACCTCCTTATGCGCCATTTGAATGCCCTTTATTTCCTTTTATTTCTTGACTGATTGCATTAGCTACAACTTCCAACACTATGTTGAATAGTAGTCGTGAGAGAGGACAACCATATCTGGTTCCAATTCTAAGTGGATAAGTTTTCAGTTTACCCCATTCAGTTTAATATTAGCTGTGAATTTGTTGTACATGGCTTCTGTCAGTTTAAGAAATGTGCCACCTATGCCTACATTCTTAAGTGTCCTAATTAGTTAAAGATGCTGAATTTTATTGAATGCTTTTTCTGCATCTTTTGGGAGGATCATACGTGTTTTTGCTTCTGTTGATATGGTTAATTATGTTTATGGACTTGTATATGTTAAACCATCCTTGCATCCCTGGGATGAAACTTACTTGATTGTGATGAGTGATTTTTTAAATGTGTAGCTGTAATCTATTGGCTAGGATTTTATTGAGAATTTTTGCATCTATATTCATTAGTGAGATTGGTCTTAAGTTCTCCTTTTTAGATGGGTCTTTTCCTGGTTTTGGTATCAAGGTAATATTTGCTTCATAGAACGTGTTAGGGAAAATTCCTTCTCAAGTTTTTGGAATAAATTCTGCAGTATGGGTATAAGCTCCTCCTTGAAGGTTTGATAGAATTCTGGTGTGAAGCCATCTGGAACAGGGTATTTTTTTGGGGGGGTGGGGATGGGGTTTATAGTTTCTTCAATCTTAGTGCTTGCCGGGGTTATAAAGCTCTCCAGAATCCTTCAGTGGCAGTGCCCCCCCTGACAACTGTTTCTGTGGGGTACGGGAGCCACTCAGCCTGTCCTGAGAGTGGAGTTTTGACCCTGGCAGGAGGAACAAAGATGGCTGTCCTTTGGCTCTTTGCTAAGAGGCTCAGCCTCATGACCTTCTCATGCCCTTCCCACAATGTCGGCCTCTGGCAACTGGGATCTTCCCAATATGGCTGCCCCGCCAGTTAGCACATGGATGGCAAATCCTCTCCAACTGATACTTAGATCTGGCTGCAGTCCACCATCTCTTCCAAGGTTTTCACTCAATGCACAGCTTTGTTGTGCCCAGGTCGCGGGGTACCCCTCATCAATCACCCGAAGACCAAGTCTGATGCAAAAGCAAGAGGTAGTTTATTCACAAGCTTGGGAGTGGGCTTCTCTGTTCCTGATGCAGCAGGAGAGCAGAGAACGTGCCCCGACCCCAGAGGGAAGCCCCGACCCCAGAGGGAAGAGCAGTTTTAAGGATACAGAAAGGAAAAAGAGAGGGGGGGATAGGGGTTTAGGGAACTGGACAATGTTTGTTGTCAATGTTTGATCTGGGCTAATTAGCCTTGGGGAAGGATTTACTACTACTGGGATGGAGGGTGAGTGCCATATTGCTTGGGGCAGACATACTGGACCCTGGGGGTGGAGGAGGAAGCAAGTTGCCTATCACCTTTGGTATGCAAGCAGGTTGCCTATCACCTTTGGTATGCAGCTGCAAATTGAAGGCTGTGGGACAAAGTGGGGTCAATGAAGGCTGTGAGACAAAATGGAGTTAGTTTTAACAAAATGGAGTTAGCTTGGTCCTTTCATTCCCCCCTTTTCTAGTGCATAGAAGATCCAATCATGGGTCTTCAGCAGGTTTTACGGGCCTAGCTCTACATCATCGCCAGTGAATTCAGAGCTGAGTGGAGTACATTATGCCCTGAAAATCATTATTTGAACTGCATTGATCCTGGATCGGATGAGGGCTGGTAACTTGTTAATTATGCAGGGGCCGAAAGTCAACAGTAGTAATAGGATTATAAGTGGGCCTGCTATAGTCGAAATTAAGGTTGTGAGCTAGGGGAATTTGCTGAACACAGATTCATACCAGCTCTGGGACTGTTCCCGTTTGAGTTTCCTTTTACGCAGACTTTCCCTTACTAATTCCATTGACTGCTTAACTACTCCCAAGTGATCAGCGTAACAGCATTCTTTTAAGGCTGCGCACAATCCACCTTGCTGAAGGAACAGTAAGTCCAGCCTCCGCCTGTTTTGGAGCACTACTTCAGAGAGGGAAGTTAGAGATTCTTGAAGGTGGGAGATGGAATTTTAAATTCTTTCTATGTCTAAGTCTATTGCAGCACGCAAGGCACCATAGTTTTTATCTTGGAGAACTAAGGACGAGATTTCTGTACCTGCCCCTGCTATGCTAAGTCCCATGAGCATGGCTAGGGTTATTGCAGTGACTGGTTCTCTTTTAATTCTATTAATTGTTCTCATAACCGGCTCATATGCTTTTCTTCCAAGTGATAGAGCAGCTTGGGGATGAGCTGTACTAATATACAAAAATCTCAGGTTAGGTTAAGAACTGCCCCATGTAAGCACGGGGTGACTCCTGTAGAGCAAGCCCACCAGGAACTGTTGGTGGAAATCACATACCCCATTCCATCCCAGAAGAAAGTTTGATTGCATAAATGCTGGTATGGTGTGTGTGTGTGTGTGTGTGTGTGTGTGTGTGTGTGTGTGACCTATACAGGTTCCTTGTCCTAGAATGGACTGTAAGGTGACTCGTGGCCTGGACTGCTGCAAGCGGCAGTCACTAGCTTGGGAATTGACTTTAGGTTTACTTATTAGGGCAATTCCCTCATAATAGGGGGGTTTAGCTTCTACACACAACCGACAAGAGTTAGTAAGGTCTGGTCTGGAAGTGTTTAAAACCTGGTACGTAGCAGCAACTAATTTCCAAAGTGGATCAGGATCCAAGGTAGGCACAAATGTGTGGTTTAGAATCAAACCTTGAGTGCTAAGTGCTTGGCCTGGGGAGCTAGGGGAGTCGGGGGACTTAGGTGTGGCTACAGGGGGAGGTTTAAATACCATGTTGGGGCCTACCGCAGCGGGCCTGTCATTAACTGGGGTATATATGACTCTGAGTTGGAAAACAGCACTCTGGATCTGTCTGAGTGGAGTGATACAATTGTATACCCCACAATTTGCCACGTTCCCATTCCACTGACTGTTTTTTTCTTTCAGTGAAGTTGATGCTAAGCTTATCACATCTGGGGTTTTCTTCTGGGTTACAGGCCCCTGACTTCAATGGGAGGACATTTATGTTTTCAATTTACTTCAATCAAGTCTCCTTTTCTAGGAGTGTCCCCCCATATTTGCCCAGTGGAGACACAGTCCCATGATTTACAGAAATAGTAATATGCTCCTCCACACTTATCAGGAAGGTGCCCGGGGCAGATATAAATCCACTTGGTCATTCTAGTATGACACCAAAATTTGGTCATACCTAGTAAATCATGGAGGTCTACCACAAGCTCTGGGAACCAAGTACCTTTAGGGTGAATTCCAGAGGTTTGGTTGAGCACAGTTCCTGTGCCAGCATGAGTAACTAGCCATGTTACTTGAATGGGATGATGGGGGTTGATAGTGAGAGAAATAGACAATAAGGCAGATCAAATCAGTAAGTAATACACATACGGTAACCTCAGGGGTCCTGGCATTTCTGCAGGTTGAGTTTCAGTGGATTGTCAGTGTCCCGGCGGAGTTTCCACTGAGGGGTGGAGTCCTCTTTGGTGGCGAATGGGTTGGCTAGGCGAGTGTGCATGTAATGTAGCCAGGAGGTGATGCTGTAAACCTTGAGTGTGGTGGGGGTGACGGGGTCCACGGTATACAGGTCCTTCCACCTGAGTTCCAGTGCCTCTTGCTGGTGACATTTCACATACACCCAGTCTCCAGGTTGGAAAGTGTGCGGTTCAGGGACAGGTCCTGAGCGGTAGAGGGCTATGAGTCTCTCCCAATCAGTTCGTTGTGCCTTTTGGTAAAAATGCAAAGTTACTGCATAATCTTTCCAAATTTTAAGGTCAGGATCCTCTGAGGTAAGGGCCTTGAGTATACCTTAGGGATTATAGGGGGTTGCCTCCCAAAGAGAATTTCATAAGAGAGTTTTCCCTATCAAGTAGGGTGAGTTTCGCACCCGGTGAAGGGCAAAGGGGTGGAGAGACACCCAGTCACCGCCAGTCTCTATGATTAATTTGGTCAGGGTCTCTTTTAGAGTACGGTTCATCTGCTCTACCTGCCCTGAACTTTGGGGTCGATAAGCACAATGTAATTTCCAATTAGTCCCCAAGGCTTCTGCTAAACTCTGCACTATCTGAGAAGCAAAAGCTGGGCCATTATCTGACCCCATCTGATTAGGGATTCCAAACCTAGGCATCATATCTTCTAATATTTTCTTTACTACTACCTGTGCAGTTTCGTTTTTGGTAGGAAATGCTTCTACCCATCCTGAGAAAGTATCTATGAAAATAAGGAGATATTTATATCCATATTTACCTGGCTTAACTTCAGTAAAGTCCACTTCCCAGTATGCACCTGGCTCTGTTCCATGCTCCCTGGACCCTGGATTGTGGGGTCTAAATACATTGTTAGTCATAATACATACCATATATACTCGAGTATAAGCCGAGTTTTTTTTCTGCACAAAATTTTGGCTTATACTCGAGTATATATGGTACTTTGCATGAAGCTATAATGGTTTTGTATCTTGATTTTGGCGTGGGGCAGAAGTCTTTCATTTTGCACGACCCCAGGTGGGTGGAGGAATGGCTTCTATTGAGGATTTCCTGTCCCAGTTTTGCCGGCACAAGCACTTTGTCATCACAGGTGATGTACCATCCGTTGTACTTTTCAGGGGAGTGGGCCTGTGAGATCTGCTTTATCCATTGTACGTCCTCTGAGGTATACTCTGGAGATAGTGGGAGTGTTGGGGACCCAGGGTCTGGCAACATGGTAGTAGGAAGCTCTTGGATAATTGAAGTGGCTATAGTTTTGGCAACCTGGTCAGCCCGCTGGTTGCCTCTGGCCACAGGGGAATCGCCCCGCTGATGGCCAGGGCAGTGGATGATAGCTAGCTTTGGGGGAAGCCATAAGGCTTTAAGGAGGTTAAGTATTTCTTCTTTGTTTTTAATAGTCTTTCCTTCTATTGTGAGGAGCCCTCTCTCCTGATAGATTGCCTCGTGTATGTGGGCAGTGGAAAAAGCATATCGGCTATCAGTAAAGATGTTAAGTCTCAGGCCTTTTCCCAAGGTCATAGCTTGTGTTAGGGCTATAAGTTCAGCCCTTTGAGCTGACGTTCCAGCCAGGAGGGGCTCTGCCCAAACAGTCTCAGTCTCAGACAACTGCTGTCCCTGTATACCTGCATCCATCCTGTATGAAGCTGCTCCCATCTGTGTACCAAGTGGCTTCTGCATCAGGGAGAGTCTGGTCCATGAGGTCCTGGTGTATGCTGTGGACCTGGGCCAGGATGTCAACACAGTCGTGTAGGGGAGCATCTAGGTCCATGTCTGGCAGTAGGGTCGCTGGATTGAGAGAGGTCTTTGGCAGAAATCAGATTCGTGGAGGATTTAGTAAAAGGCCCTGGTAGTGGGCGAGCTGGGCATTGCTAACCCATCGATCCAGTAGCTGTTTGAGGACTCTGTCAATGGCATGAAGGGTCGTGATGAACATCTCCTGCCCTAAAGTCAATTTATCTGCATCCTTAGCCAGCAATGCAGTGGCTGCAATGATGCGTAGGCATGGGGGCCAGCCTGCTGCTACAGGGTCTAGTTTCTTTGACAGGTAGGCGACTGGCCGGGTCCAGGGACCAAGCGATTGAGCAAGCACTCCTTTTGCTATGTCTTTGTGCTCATCTACATACAGATAAAAGGGCTTGGTAATATCTGGGAGTCCTAGGGCCAGAGCCGAGAGCAAGGCTCGTTTCAGGGCCTGGAAGGCTCTTTCTTGTTCTGCGCTCCACTGGAAAGGCAGGCTGTCCTGGGTAGCTTCATAGAGGGGCTTTGCTATCTCTGCGAACCCCGGAATCCACAGACGGCAGAACTCAACTGACCCAAGAACTCCTGCACTCCTCGCTGTGTGGTGGGGGTGGGTGGGGGAGATTTTCAGAACTGTTTCTTTTCTTGCCTGGGACAGCCACTGCTGCCCATCTTTAAGGATGTACCCCAGGTAATTCACAGTTTGTTGACAAATCTGAGCCTTCTTGGCAGAGGCCCGGTACCCCACTGGTCCTTCTGGAGGCAGAGTCTTTCCCAGCCTGGGGAGTCCTCCTTACCTCCTGCCGTCAGTTGGCATAGTCGCCTTTCTTTTTCATCTGGAGTCATGGCCGTGGAGGCTAGGAGGATCCTGGCCAATTCCTGGGTCTCTCTTCTAGCCGCCTTCGTTTGCTTTTTCTTGGGGGTCTCCCAGTTGTTATAGACTTTTTCAGCAACTTCTAAGAGGTCCTGTAAGGACTTCTCGCCCAGTCTATCTATTCTCTGCAACTTACGTTTAATGTCTGGAGCTGACTGGTTAACGAAGAATATGACAACTGCTGCTCTATTCTCTACAGCTTCAGGATCTAGGGGAGTGTGCATGCGGAATGCCTCCATGAGTCTTTCTAAGAAAGCTGTGGGGGGTTCTGTCTTTTCCTGCTGCACATTACCTACTTTGGCCAAATTAGTCGGCTTTCTAGCCGCTTTACGGAGACCCCTCATTAGAATCTGATGGTAGGTTTGGAGTCTCACCTGACCTGTTCCTGTATTAAAATTCTACTTGGGGCGCGTGAGGGGGAAGGTTGCATCTATGAGAGCCTGATTGGTAGTGGGATTCCCATCCGGACCTTCAACGGCCTTCCTGGCCTCAGCCACGATGCAGTTCCGCTCCTCCGTGGTAAAAAGGACCTGTAAGAGCTGCTGACAATCATCCCAAGAGGGCTGATGAGTAAAAAGAATTGAGTCTAAGAGGTCAATTAAAGCAGTAGATTTTTCTGAGAATTTAGGATTCTGCATCTTCCAGTTATAAAGATCACTTGTGGGAAAGGACCAATAGTGATATTCTTGGTTCGGGGGGTTTGCTCATTGGGGGGGGGGCACTGTGCAAAGGGGCAGCATGGTGGAGTCAGCAGCTGGATCGTGCAGGGCTCTGTGGCGGGTGTGGGGTGGGCTCTGGAGATTACTCCCTTTGTGGCCTCGTTGCCTAGTGGACTCGGAGGGACAGGTGCCCCTCGAGGTGAGGATTGATAAGGAGGGGGAAAAAGCACTTCTGGATCGGTTCCTCCTTGGAGGACTAGGGAAGGGGTGGTGGGTTCAGGAGACTTCTCCTTTTTCTCCTTCAAGGGTACAAGCTTGGCCACTTCTTTGTCTGGTGGGGAAAGAAAAGGTTTTACCCATGATGGCGGGTCCTCCATGAGGTCCTGCCAAGCAGTTATATACGGGATTTGATCCGGGTGCCAGTACCAGATTCATAGACTATATCTTTGACCTGAAAGATAATGGGGAGATAAAAAGTGCCAGTGGGTGGCCATCCTGCATGTAATGCTGGCCATTCATTTCTGCAAAGAGTCACAAGTTTATTTCTAGACACGTTGCAACCGTTCTCTTGGGCTTTGTCTTTGAAATCCTGGAAATGAGCCAAAGTTAGGGAAAGGGGTGTCGTCTGCGTCTGTCCCATGTCACCCTCTAAATATAACAAGACCCACACACAACAAATAGCACACAAGATACTTCCAGAAAGCAAGAGCCTGCTCTTGCAGGTTTTCAGGCAAAACTGAAAATGAGACAACGGTGTAACTTCACCCAGTGGTCATGACCCACCTTGTCTCTCAACCAGAGGAATCATCTGGTCTTCTTGACCAGGGACTGGGGGTTCCACGTCCCAGTCTCCCATCCATGGGGCATTTCCTCTCCTACTCTGCCAGAGGTTCCGCATTCCAACTGTAGACTTAACAAACGAAACCAACACAGAATAGGACAAGACAAATAGACAATGCTGGCACACATGCACTCACCTCCAGAGTAGGTTCTTGGTGATTTTGGGGGGCAAATCCCAGACGAGCCCCCAAATAGTGTGCCTAGGTTGCGGGGTACCCTTCATAAATCACCCGAAGACCAAGTCCGATGCAAAAGCAAGAGCTGGTTTATTCACAAGCTCGGGAGTGGGCTTGTTCCTGATGCTGCAGGAGAGCAGAGAGCCCCAACCCCAGAGGGAAGAGCAGTTTTAAGGATACAGAAAGGTAAAAGGGAGGGGGGATAGGGGTTTAGGGAACTGGACAATGTTTGTTGTCAATGTTTGATCTGGGCTAATTAGCCTGGGGGAAGGATTTACTACTACTGGGGTGGAGGGTGAGTGCCGTTATCGCTTGGGGCAGACATACTAGAGCCTGGGGGTGGGGGAAGAAGCAGGGTGCCTATCACCTTTGGTATGCAAGCAGGTTGCCTATCACTTTTGGTATGCAGCCGCAAATTGAAGGTTGTGGGGTAAAGTGGGGTCAGTGAAGGCTGTGAGACAAAATGGAGTTAGTTTTAACAAAATGGAGTTAGCTTGGTTCTTTCAGCTTCTCATGAACACTCAAAACTGCAGAAAGGCTTTCTCCTGTCCTTAGACCTGTTGGGGTGCCGGCCATTCCCTCTGGCTCCCAATCACTTACCTAGTGAGACAAATCTTCACTGCTCTGTATTATAGACTGTCTCCTGTACACCACCACCTCGCTTTATACCCTGAGCTATGACTCTGGGTAAGGTGCCCCTACCAGGGCTGGCTGGGTTCTCTCTTTTTCCCCAGTAGTACTAGGAGAGCTCAGCCAAGCAATCCTTGTGGTCTGCCATCTTGCTTCATTCCAAAAGCATGCATTTTAAAATTTATGTTATTTCTTCCTTTTATTTTTAGTTGATGCATAGTGAATGTATATAATTATGGGATACAGAGTGATCTTTTGTACATGTATACAATGTGTAATGATAAATCAGCATAATTAGCATATCTATCACCTTAAACATTTATCATTTCTTTGTGTTGTGAACTTTGAGAATTTTCTAGCTTTTTGAAAATATCCACTAAATTATTGTTAACCCCATAGTACTAAAGAATGCTGTAACTTATTTCTCTAATTTAGCTTGGAGAAAAGTTGTATCTTGCTTTTCTCTCCTCTCCCAACTTTTCCCATCCTCTAATAACCACAATTCTATTCTCTAGTTCTTTGAATTTAATTTTTGTTTAACCTCCTGCATATGAGTGAGAACACACGGTATTTACTTTTGTATGCCTGCCTTTGTAAGTTGATTTTTCACAGTGTTGCTAAGGTGATTCATTTGTGGAAAAGATTAGCAGAAATACTGTTGGAACAACTGAATATCCGTTTGGAAAAAATTTAGCCTTGTCTCTTAGTCATACGATGCTCTATATGAAATGGATCATTGAGTAAATGTAAAAGCTAAAACTATAGAGTTTTAAAAAGAAAGCTTAGGAGTTCGTGACCTTTAGTTAAGCCAAGATTTTTATTTTTATTTTTAAAAATTTATTTTTTATTTCAGATTAATATGCAGATAAAATGATTAGGTTACAATGTTTGCATTTGGTAGGTAAAGTTCCTGCAATAGTTGTGTCCTGCACCCAGAAGGTGTGCCATATATTCTTACTTTGTGCCCATTAGGTGGGAGGACACCAATCCCCCTCCCTCTTCTACTTTCTCCCTCTCTTCTGCCCCCTCCCCCCAACTTGAATTGAGTTTTTCTCTTGTGTAGGCATGTATTAGTTGGTCTGCTGGGTTCATAGTAGTATTGAGTACATTGGATACTTGCTTTTCCATTCTTCTGATACTTTACTAAAGAGAATATTCTCCAACTCTATTCCGGTTAATATAAAAGATGTGAAGTCTTCCTCTTTTTTATGGCTGAATAGTATTCTGTGATATATAGATACTACAGTTTATTAATCCATTCATGGATTCATGGATACTTGGGTTGTTTGTATATCTTGGTGATTGTAAGTTGAGCTGTGATAAACATTCTAGTGCAAATGTCCTTATGATAAAATGATTTTTTTTTCTCTTCTGGGTAGATGCCTCGTAATGGGATTTGGGGATCAAATGGAAGGTCTATTTTGAGTTCTAGTTTACCTCTAGTGTTGTATATCACCGTGGAAAAAGGTGGGTGGTCAGATAGCAGGAAGCCCCAATTTCTTTTACTTTCCCTTGGATCTTTGGATGCTATTTAGGTTTTATATTTTTTACCACTTACCTTTTGTGAGGAAAAGCACAGTGGAAGAAATGAGGTGATATAGGACAGGCTAGCAGTGGTTTCACCTTAGAAGGCAAAGCAAAGTTTTCCTAGGTGTTGTCTATTTTGCCTGATGCCAGGTTTTCTTCTTCAAGCTAGAATTTTGGGTATATTAAAAAATATAGGGTGACTTTGACATTAAGACTTCTTTATTTAGTTACTGGTCAAGGTTGTTGAACCTGTAGCCTGTGGGTTGCATGCAGATTTTTTAGGACTATTTTGCTTATCTATGGTATCAGATATTGTGAAAATTATTCATAGACCCTTTTTGTTCATCAACTTTCATTTGTGTTTTAAATGTGTGGCCCAAGACAATTTCTCTTCTTCCAATATGTAGCAGGAAAAAAAAAAAAAAGCCTGGACCATTAGAGCTGTCCTCACATGAGGTCTGACAATTAAGTTTGCAATCTTGTCACCGTGCACTTATGTTGGTGTCACTGTACAGACAGTAAGGTTTCGTAATCTTGTTATATCATTATCTCATAGTCGTGGAGGTGTGGTAGTATCTTTGCTGAGTGGTGTTCATTATTGTTGTTGTGTTTTTATGTGCTGTATGATGACAGCTCTGTAAGTCATTCCAGAAAAAGAGTTCCAAAACTGTTTGAATTGTGGACTAGTCCCTGGCATTGGTACATAGCTTTCCAAGGGTAATACTTTGCAGGTAACTGTAGGATGAGTTTGCAAACTTAATGGTCAGACCTTGTATGAGGAATAATATTTTTATACTATCTACCACCCCCACCTTCTTGATCTAATAAAAGTTCTTTGCTGATCCACACATCCTGTTTACTGTAAGAAATACGTTCATATACTGGGGGTTGAGTTTGTATTATTCTTTGAGGATTCCTGAACTTTCCCAGTTATGACGGTTACCATGCATAGTCCTGTCCTTTTAACTTGGCCCAACATGAAGTACCTTTAAGCTAGCCAGAATAACTCGAAAATATAATAGGGACTGTAACAAACTGGTCAACTCATGGAGGTAGTCAACGTAAGGTACTAGGCCTGCTGTACTGATAAGTACATGTGGTGCATGTCTGGTCTAGTTTTTATTTATTTATTTTTATTTCAAGACAGAGTCCCACTATGTTGCCCTCAATAGAGTGCTATGGTGTCACAGCTCACAGCAACCTCAAACTCTAGGGCTTAAGTGATTCTCTTGCCTCAGCCTCCCAAGTAGCTGGGACTACAGGCGCCTGCCACAAAACCCAGCTGTTTTTTGTTGCAGTTGTCATTGTTGTTTTAGCTAGCCCAGGCTGGGTTTGAACGCACCAACTTCGATGTATGTGGCTGGTGCCGTAACCACAGTGCTATGGGCACTGACCCAGGTCTAGTTTTTATAATTTGGTTAACGTAAGGAGGTCATCAGTGTAGGGAGGTGGTCATCTATGGAGATTCTACTGTCATTTTGAAAAATGAAGCATTTCCTGGCTTCTAGTGGTACTTGTGCGTCTGTAAAAAGTCAATAACATCAACAATATACAAAATTTGGGAGTGAGAAGGTCACTAAGGCGACAAACAATTATGTATACTTTTTGAAGAAAAGGTTTTTAGTTTTTGATCATTAAAAGCTTATTAAATCAATTATTAATTTATCATTGATGTGGCTGTGTTTACTCTCATAGCAAATTATCATTATCACAGAACTCTTCTTGCTTTGAAGAAGTGCCTTGGAATTATACACAAACAAGGGCTGTCCAGAAAGTATCCAGACATGTAATATGGCAAATAGAGACAGACATGGCTGGATACTTTCCAAACAGCCCTTGTATATCTTAATTGGAAGTGTTTCTATGCTAGTTGTGCTTAATATTCAGTAACAGTTCATTACTGCATCGCACTGAGATTCATCTGTGAAGGGGTTGTTAGAAATGATTATTGACTGCTTTTAAAATATAATAAAAGCTAAAAATAGGGTCTGTATCTTGTAAATTAATCATAAAAAGGCCTTATAAAGTTTTTTTTTTTTAGTTAATTCTGGCTAGGTTAAAGATACTTTCAGTTAGATCCCAAATTATCCACAGTCTAAATTGTATGTGAAAATCATTAAAAAACCCGGAAGATTTGTATAGTCAATATTTGGACTGCTAAAGGGAAAAAAGACAGTTTTAGTTACCGTATATACTCGAGCATAAGCCGAATTTTTTCGGCACAAAATTTGTGCCGAAAAACCCGAACTCAGCACAGATTTTGTGCCAGAAAAAACTTGGCTTATGCTCGAGTATATACAGTAAGTTAAATTTATTTCTTAAATGCTGAAATTTATCTCCATTCATTCTAAAAATTAGAAATTGAATTGTGTAGCCTCTTACTAGTCACCGAGATGATAATATAACACTGGTCTTTTGATTGTGTGCTTTTCTAAACCTAAACTACTAATTTTATTATATGAGTCAAGCTGACTTTTTTTCCCTTATGTTTGAAAAAATAAGCCTTATATTCTTTAGGAAGGTTTAAATGGTATTGGAAAGACACTTATAGAAAAGTGTTTTAACATTAAAATCAGAAGGGTCTAATGACATGAATCCTTGGTGCTTAAGGAGTGGGCATCTTTTATTTCCTGCAAAGATAGGCCATATTTACATGAAATGCCCCTAGTAGCTCAGGAATAGCTTTGATAATGACAGCCACAGTGTTCTAATGAAAAAATTAGATTTTACCATTGGATTCCTAATTAATGGAAAGATTTCATTAAAAGTAGTAAGATCTTTAATATTTTTTTCCAATTATATACTCTCCAAAAGAAAGTATAGTACTATAAACTTTGGAAAGAGGAATTAACTGCTATAAAACTTAGATAAGAAATGCTGTCAATTGGTGAAATAATTGTGGTTCCATGTTTGAGGTTTACTAAGCTTTTTCTCCAGGCAGTAATGTCTTTTCCTGAGACTTCTATGCTCTCATAAACAGGTTGAGGTAGAACCCTAGATTCTGGTTTTAAAAGTTTTACTTTCTGACAGTCCAGAGAACTGGAGGAAGAGGTGAGACATGTCCTAAGAAGAGGTACAGGAAGGCTTTCTGCTAATAAGTAGTATCTTCTGCCCAAGCTTTCAGGTTCTCTGCACCACCACCACCACCACCACAAAAAAAAAAAAAATCCTCATAACCTGCGTTGGACACCCCTGACAGAGATTCTTTTATAATTATTGTAGCCTCTTTAAAATTTCTGGAAGGTAGACCAGGCATGGTGGCTCACACTTGTAATCCTTGAGCTCTGGGAAGCTGAGGAGGGTGGAATGCTTGAGCTTAGGAGTTTGAGAACAGCCTGAGCAATAGTGAGATCCCGTCTCTGCTAAAAATAGGAATAAAGAAAAAAAAATAGCCAGGCAATTGTGATGGGCGCCTGTAATCCCAGCTACCTGGGAGACTGAGGCAAGTGGATCTCTTGAACCCAAGAGTTTGAGGTTGCTGTGAGCTATGATGAAGCCACAGCATTCTACACAGGGGGACAGAGTGAGAATCGGTCTAAAAAAAAAAAAAAAAAAAAAAAAAAAATTCTGGAAGATACATTTCAACTTCACATGAATATTTAGTTGGATTAATAATGTTCTGCCTTGGGTGTCTGTAATTTCATCTCACAGAACACCCTGTTGCCTGTTGGTGACAGTGACACCTTTGAGTAAAGTGACCATGTAATAGTCAAATTGCTTAAAGTAAAGAATTGTTTCCTGAACAAGAAAAACAGTAAGGGTGGAGTCTAGAGACAAATAACTTAAATGTAGGTCGCTGGTAATTTTTTTTTTTTTTTTTTGAAGTATTCATTAATACTTGCAAAGTTCTTATGGAATAACAACAACTTTTTTGGGGTAGTTTACTCATTGTCCAGAATTCACTATATATCATTTGTAGACATTTTGAATATTTAGCAGTGATGTAATACCAGTTTATCATTTAACAAGTATTTATTTGGTGCTTATCATGTGCCAAACACTGAGATGGATATTGTGAACCAGGTAAAATCTCTTGACTTCTTAGAACTTAAATTCTACTAGGGAGAGATGGGCACTAAAGTACTATACAAAATAATAAAGTAGTGACAGGCAGAATGGTCACTTAATAGTTTGTAAATAAGCAAAGCAACCAATTTCCTTTTTGTTTGTTTGTTTTGTTTTTGGCCGGGGCTGGGTTTGAACCCACCACCTCTGGTATATGGGGCCAGCACCCTACTCCTTGAGCCACAGGCACCGCCCGCAACCAATTTCTTGTTGCTACTTACCAAGCAAAATCTAAGGAAAGCAAATGAGATAGGTTAAACAGCTTTATGCATTTTGCATATTTTAGTGTTACCAAGCAAATTATAACTATAGACATTTAACCTTACCAAATTAGTTAGGAAAATGTCTTTAATACGAAGCACATTGTTATGTGAAGTTTATAAATGATGTACATAGTATACTATGGATCCGTATTTTAAAAATCTTAATTAAGTTGTCTTCTGCCTTTCAAAAAGAAATTCCAACTCTGGAAAATATTTGGACATTATTTTTGGCTAGTTTTATGAATATCATATTGGACACTGGAAATTAGGGCCAGCTCTTGCTGGTGAAAACACGAGCTCTTACTACAGTCATTTTTAGGGGTATGAGCTACAGTTCTGCAAGGATATGAAGACATAGCAAGGCATTAGGTAATTCTCAAATACCAAGAACAGTAGTATTTTATAATCTCAGATCACCTGCCCTGTGGTGCATGTAGCTATTCCTTGTCTGTAGAGGAAAGAGCTCATATAAAGACAAAAGCCATTCATATAGTTAGTTACCAGGCAGCTAGAAGAGGCATTTCTTCTAGATTAAAAACAGAAGTAAAGGCTTGGCGCCTGTGGCTCAAGCAGCTAAGGTGCCAGCCACATACACCTGAGCTGGCGGGTTTGAATCCAGCCTGGGTCCGCCAAACAACAATGATGGCTGCAACCAAAAAATAGCCAGGCATTGTGGCAGGTGCCTGTAGTCCCAGCCACTTGAGAGCCAGAGGCAGGAGAATCACTGGAGCCCAGGAGTTGGAGGTTGCTGTGAGCTGTGATACTACAGCACTCTACCCAGGGTGACAACTTGAGGCTCTGTCTCAAACAAACAAACAAACAAAAAACAGAAGTAAAATAGGAGGGATCAAGACATAGGTCAGAATTAGCCATTGTTTCTTTTCTCTGCTTCTCAACAGAAAGTAGATGATAGCATTTTCTATATCCTGCAATAAAGGGAGGAAACAAGGAATCCATACGAGAGAACAAGGCTGGATGACACTCTAGTTTAAAATAAGTTAGAATTGAGGAATGCTAAGAGCAAAAATTTGTGCTAGTTTAGTGTGGAACTTGTTAAGTAATGTCCTCAGACACTTGACTGTGCCTTGCTGTAAGTACATTGAGATGGGACATCTCTGACTGAGACCTTATGATTTGCTTTGGTATTCTCTATGTTGTAAGATGTCAGAAAGGTTTGAGAGTAGTGTGATTTATTATATGTACTGTGGATTGTTTTTAAGCTTGTTGCCTTCTCTTTCTGTTTGGTTGTCCCTATTTGGTAAAGTCTTTTTCAAGTCTCCACATTTCTCATTGATACTCAGTGGAACCAAAATGGATTAAAGGGAACACTGTACTCCCTTGAGGGTTGTATAAGTTACAATTTTGGTAATTTACTAAGAGCACCCCATCCCAAAGTATAATTTAAGTGTTAGAAGTCATTTGATTCAGCTATTCTCCTTTCTTATAGATTTGGTTTCCAGTGCTAAAATCTTAAAAGACTGCATTTCATTGAATAGAAAATGTAATTGATTTTAGTTTACTTTAAAGTTATGATTGTCTAATTTGTGTTTGGTATATACCAAGTGGAGTGATGAACTGAAATTAATATAGTGAACTTTTATAATGAAATGTATTTTATTATAATTATGTTCCATAAAACTATGATGTTAAAGAGAATTGCACTTCTTAGGAAAAAAGACCTAGGTGTTTTATTAAGAAGATTGACTTGAGCTATCAGCTTCTGGAAAAGCTGATGTAATTTTTGACTATGAAATAGCCAGGATTATGACAATAGAAGTAGAAATGGAATAATTACTTGACGGGGTTTGGTTGGGTGTATAATTGAATATGGAATACACTGAGGGAGCAGAAGTTATCTCAGGTTCAAATTTAGGTGACTAGGAGAGAAGCAGTGCCTTGACAGAGAGGTAGAAATAATTTCATCTTTGTCTGGTTTGACGTTCTAAACGAACTAAAGTTGTAACACCTTTCAGTTTGGTAAAATGGTTTAAGATTGTGCACTCTAGAACCAGTTCTCTATAGAGTTTTAGTTTTGGCTTCTCCACCAAGTAACTGTGACCTTGGGCAGATTGTTTAAAGGCTTTTTGTCTCTATTCATTAGTCTACTAGGGATAAAAATAGTATCTATCTCATGATGGTATCTCATGGTGATAATAGAATCACTATGAGAATCCAACGAATTAATATACATGAAATGCTTAAAATTCTTTTTGGTACATAGTAATAAGCATTATGTAAGTGTTAGCTGTTTTTACTATTGTTGTCATTATTAGGGTATGTTTTCCAAAATTTGAGTGCTGTAATTTCAGTATAAAACCTAGTGATATAAAAAAGGATTTGGAGCAATTGTAGGAAACTTCGTTTTCTTTCTGTATTTGTCCTCTCAGCCTGCTCATATTTGTAGAGCCAAGGTGTAGAAAATTAATTGTGCAATTTTAATTATTAAATCTTGTTAAGTTTTATTGTGCGCTTTTGGAAGGTGAAGAGAATAGATTTTTAAAAATGTTTTATTATTGTAATTACAACTCCTTTTTATTTTAAAAGCGCCATATTAAAGATGTTTATTTCCTACTTTTTGTCATCTTCATCTGGACACTGTGTTTCAGTTTCAGTTCAAATTCTGATTTCAGCTCTCACTTTTTTCCTGCTAGATCTCTCTTAATGACATTAGCTTTGTCCTTCAATGAATTTATCTGGTCCTTTGGACTGTCATGCATATTTTATGCTCACCTTTACCCCTTGTGTTACATTCCCTAGTGTTTTCATGAAGTGTACATAGGAAGCAATTTGCTTTCTTAGAGGAACTAAAACTAGTTTGAAGACTCATCTGCAAAAGCTGTGTGTGTGTGTGTGTGTGTGTGTGTGTGTGTGTGTAAATTTACAGATGAAAGGAATATTCTGAGGAAAGCTATCAGACTGGAGGAAGTCCCAAATATAAATAGGACTGCTCCTAGTTATTCTTGGATCTGTGGCAATTATGTGGTCTTAGTTATTTCTTCTCTCTGATTTCCCTCCACCTATCACTAGTTAAGTAAACTATGCATATCTATTTCTGCCCATTCATTGTAAAAGTTTAACGAGCATTTATAATATTTTAAATAGAGCCTGTCTATTTAATTACATGACAGGTAAGGGTGTAAAAATTTAGAGGGTGTCAGGGAGCTGGTAATTTGGTTCTGATAATTCAACTACAAAAATTTGTAGCTATTTATTGAAAACAAAGAGTATATTTAAAGGAACCCCTAAAATAATGTTGTTCTCACTCAGCTACATTCTAATACTCTTTTTTGAATGGAAGAGAAAACAATGCCATTTTAGTATTTCAGGTGCTGCTCTGTTCAGTTGCAAGGAGGAGACTTGCTCAGACCACTTTAAACCCAGATTTCTTATTTCAGGGACACAACAGAACCCCTGCTGTGGGTGCTGGTGCTCAGCATGAGGGTACACTTCTCACTATTGGCTCTGTTTATTGGCGTGAATTAATTGTATTATTCTGTTGCCCCAAGGACAGAGATTTCAGTTGGTTCCATTAGTTAACCATCAGCATCCACTAGGCTTATATTCAACTGGATCTAATGAAATACCCAAACTAGTGGCTTAAATGAGGTGGAGGATATATTTTTCTTCCCTGCTTAAAAAAAAAAAAAAAAAAAAAAATGGGAAGAGGTGATTTGAGCCTGGTAGAGTAACCGTGAGTAATACCAAGGACTCAGGCTTTGCCTGGCTTTCTACTCCTCCCTTTCTAGGATGTGACCCTTATCTTCATGTTCTCATTCCGGGCAGAAGGAAGGGAAAAGGGGGACAGTGTTTAAAAGGAAATTGAGTCTTTCTTCTTTTAAAAAGAGTTTTCCTGAAAGTATACCTAGTGACTTTGACTAGAGCTATTAATAATACATAACCTTACAAGGGAGGCAGAAAAATACAGTGTGTTTTGTTTGAGCTGGGTACATTGCCACCCACAATGAAGTCTTGTAGTAGGGAGAAAAAGGGAAAAATAGATACTGGGTGGGCAACTAGCAGTCTCTGCCACGTTACCCAACCTGGAGAATCTTTATAGGACAAGCTTCATCTAACCATCCCTGGATTAATCATTTGTAGCTAGGAAATTAAGATTGGTTTCTCTTTTCTTGTCTTCATAAATCAATAGCAAACTGCTTTGGCTTGATTTGTAAGAAGAGGCAGTAACTGGCAAATACTTTGAGACTTCATGCGCATTAGTAGAGTTATTTAGCTTGTTGTGGAAAGAATGCATAACTTTGGATATATCTATGTATGTGGCAGTCAGAAAAAATGAAAATGCTGTCTTCAAGTAACCTATCTTCTAATTCAGAATCTCTGAACTTTCCAAACATGACAGTGTCTTTTGTTATGTGTTCTATTTGAAATTTATTATCATAATATATGTTTTTTGAGATAGAGTCTTATTCTGTTGCTCTGGGTAGAGTGCTATGGCATCACAGCTCACAGCAACCTCAGACTCTTGGGCTTAAGAGATCCCTTTGCCTCAGCCTCCCGAGTAGCTGGGACCACAGGTACCGCATGTACTCGAGTATAAGCCGACCCGAGTTTAAGCCAACTCCCTTAATTTTACCCTAAAACCTGGGAAAACTTAGTGACTCGAGTATAAGCCGAGGTGGAAAATGCAGCAGCCACTGGTAAATTTCAAAAATAAAAGTATATACCCAAAACAATTACAATAATTGAGGAATCAGTAGGTTAAATGCTTTTCAATATTTATTGCTAAAGAAAAACTGTAAACT
>CAUYPK010017538.1:0-12776 GCA_963574355.1 Loris lydekkerianus
GAGGAGCAGACACCATGGGAGGAGCAGACACCATGGGAGGAGCAGGCACCATGGGAGGAGAACTCACTGTGGGAGGAGCAGTTACCATGGGAGGAGCAGTCACCATGGGAGGAGCAGACACCATGGGAGGAGCAGGCACCATGGGAGGAGCACTCACTGTGGGAGGAGCAGTTACCCTGGGAGGAGCAGTCACCATGGGAGGAGCAGGCACCATGGGAGGAGCAGGCACCATGGGAGGAGCACTCATTGTGGGAGGAGCAGACACCATGGGAGAAGCAGGCACTGTGGGAGGAGCAGCCACTGTGGGAGGAGCAGTTACCATGGGAGGAGCAGACACCATGGGAGGAGCAGGCACCATGGGAGGAGCACTCACCATGGGAAGAGCAATCACTGTAGGAGGAGTGCTCACTGTGGGAGGAGCAGTCACCATGGGAGGAACGGGCACCATGGGAGGAGCACTCACTGTGGCAGGAGCATTCACTGTGGGAGGAGCACTCACCGTGGGAGAGGCAGTCACTGTGTGGGGAGCATTCACTGTGGGAGGAGCAGGCATACTCCTCCTACGACTAACCAGGCAGGAGGACTTGGCCAGTAGACATCAGCGAGCCTGTTATCACTCTGCATCCCAGTGCAGGTAGGATGGAAGCCCTAATGGCAGAGGTGAGGCCACACAAGGGCCCATGGCCATGAGCTTCCACCCTGCGTGCCCCCTCTAAGGACTTGTGCTGCCTGATGTCTGATCTGCCAGCAGCAGACAGAGGCTAACAATGCTGAGCTGCCAATATTGGTCTCTCAAGGAGACCAACCAAGCATTTGGTAGGAAGCTGACCAAATGGCTTCTTTCTGTGACAGAGGGATCTAACTCAGCCTGAGAGTCTTGTCATAGGTTGGCGTTTAGCTACCACTACCCCCCAACTGTGTAGGTCTCCACCTAACATCAGTCTGGGAGCCACTTCCCCAGAGTGGGGATGCTGCTGTGGGCACATGGCCACCACAGGCTCTGCTCTTTCCATCCTGTATGATGTCCACTGGAAGCTGTCAGCTTGACAAGAAAGTGGAAAAGCTATGGGTCTAGCTCGGGGAGGGTCCAGAGCAGAGGTGCTGCCCGGGGAGGATGGACGCAGTATGCACCTTCTTCCAGTGCTGCAGTGTCCCTAGAGGGCGGGAGCCAAAGGACAGCAGCAGGAGCAGCCTTACTCACCACCACTCTGCAACCACGTGGGGCCGCGTGCTCTCTGCTCCACCATGCGAGCATCCATGGGTGCAGAGGTCCCGGCCTGCAGAGTGGTGGATAGATGCTGCTACAGGAAAACGTCTCACTGAACTTTAATTTACACCAGCCACCTAGTCACTTGAGTCTCTCATGGCAAGGGCCAGCAGACCAGGAAGGGCGGTATTGTCCAGGCAGGACAACTGACAGGGGCACATACAGGTGCAGATGATCCGCGGGCTGCGGAAGCCTGTGCTGGGTGCTCGGGGGAGTGTGGGATCTCTCCATGCTCCCATGCGTAGTCTCAGCTGCACATGGCCACAGGCAGGAGTCACAGCCAGAGAAGGGATGGTTATTAGGGATCAGACCCTGCAGAGGCGAGGGCTTGGACTGCTCCCCCCACCCAGGACAAACAGCCCAGGGCTGTTTATACAGTTTATACAGTTGAAACAATAAAATTGAAAGTAAATTAAAATCATTTAAACAATTGTTTTGTGGAACAAATATGCAAGGTTAAATCACTTCTTAGAGGAGGGCTGAGTTGACTTACTGGCTGACACAGGCCTGGCTCCCTCTCCTGAAGTGGAACCTCCCTGAAGGCCCTTCCCAGTGGCAGAGCTGCTTCTCAGAGGCTGGACTGTCCTACAGAGAGTCACCTCTGTCCCAGCCCATTGTGCCTCCTCCCTTCCCGAGGAGCTAAGATATCTTGCAAGGACACTCCCCAGAGAACCTTTTCCTGCACTATGCATCTCAGACTCCATTTCCAGGGCTCAGACACTGGCTTTCAAGTTTCAAAGCCTAGGCCTTTAGGGACATGGAAAGGCATTACGGGATACATGGAGTTTTAAGAAAAAAAAATCATAAGCAAGATGATTGTCTCAAACAAAAACAAAATAAGACAAAACAAAATAAAACCTGGAAAAAGAAATCTCTAGTGAATTTTCTTTTATTGTTTTGTTGTGACTCTATCCCTAAGCATGTGTTGCTTTAAAATCTATTTTTGTGATATTAACATAGCTCCTGTGATTTTTGTACTGGTAGTATATGCTGGAAAGTAGGAAAAACTATCAGTTATCAATTTTGTTTAGTTAATGTTAATTTGCATTAATTTGGGTAAAAAGCTTATTTTTCATTACAAACTCTCAAAGCCTTCCCCAGCCCAGTCTTCCCCCCTGGGGGTGTCAGTGGACTTGCTTTTCCACATCTTTATAAGGAGCTACAGTTTTTTGGGATCCTGGATTTATGGAGGGAGGATTTCCTGTGAGACTCTCCACTTGTTAATGTTACCTGGACTTTTTCATAAAGGCCGGGAAAATACAAGTTCACCAGATCTGCTGGCAAGGCAAAAAGACTTTGTTATGACTCTTAACTTCTCTTCTCTCTGTCTTTCCCTGGGATTTTTGCCTGATAATTTTTTCTTATGCATAAAGATTTTTTAAAAATAAATTAAAAACAGTTTTATCTAGAATTTTTAGTGTTTTTAGCATTTGATCTGAATACTTAGGCTAGAACTCTCAGAGGTAATATTTTGATGTATTTATTTATTTTTTAAACAAATAGAAGTTTATTAACACATAAACCTGACTATACACAGGAGAAAACCCAGAGAAATGAGTAAATCTCTCAAGTATACTCAAAGTAAGAGTTTGGACTTTAGCTTAAATATTATTGTTTTCTGAATAAAAGAATGAAGGCTGTGGAGAGAGGCCCAATTGTGATGTGAAGGCAGCTGGAACACCTTAAACAAAGGACAGGTTTGTAGCACAGATTTACGTCCCGGCCTTATCTTTCATAATTTATTCATCCTTTTTTTCCAGTTGCAAAGGAGACACTCTTACACATGGAGATATTTTCTTTATTTTTAATTATTGGAGAGGAAATATTTTTAATTAAAAATGTTTTGTATATTTTAGAATATTAGGGGGTACACCTGTTTTATTTACATACTTTGTTTTTGTACAGATTGAGTTAATGTTGTGTCTCTTTTAAACAGAGAAATTATTGATCATGGTGAAATTTAGCATCTTTTCATTCTGTGCATGTGAGGAACTGGTTTAACTTCTGTGATGCAAAAACTCACTCTGAAACTGGCAGAATGGACCATAGGATTCTGAAGCTCCACCATGTTCATTTTAACTCACTTAATGACACACAGAGAGAGGCAGGGAGGGAGACCTCAACTCTACTGGATGATGTTACTAATTTCAACAATTGCTTTGCGTTATACAGTTGAAACAATAAAATTGAAAGTAAATTAAAACCATTTAAACAACCGTTTTGTGGAACAAATATGCAAGGTTTGAATATTTATGATGGCAAATCAGATTAAGTTGCTGAATACTTTTTTTTCTAATCTGTCATAAATGATGCATAGTTCTCAAAAGTAAGTTATCAAGTTTTTGTAGTGTGTTTCGATTAAATATAAACAAATGAATCACATGTTCATGGTTATAAAATAGTCCATTAAATGGAGGAGGCAGTGCAAACAGCCTTCTTCTGTAGAAACATATGGCTAGCCTTGCAGACTTAGTAAAATACAAGACATAGTTCAACATTTAAACTAAATACAACATCCAAAGGCTAAGAAATGGTAACGGTTCTTCTACAGCTGATGGTAAAGCTTCATGTTGCCTTTTTTCAAAAATAAGAAACTGAAAACCAAGCTTGAATATTTTGAATTTGTTCCTGAGAACCCTGAGTTTGCTGAACTCAAATTGGACTGTCCACTCTTTCTTCTGTTCAAGTTCGAGATCCAGGCTTTGATTTAAAATTTGTTTTAATCAAAATATAAGGTATGCCATTTGTGAGAACTTGAAGTTTTTTTCTTACCAGGGAACATAAGGGAAAACATACAACAGCCTTAGTCTCCCTTTGCCTTGGTACTGATGATGCCGTTCTGCTGGGGCTTCTGTGTTTAGGAAATAACCTGTTGAAGGATGGGATGGAGGGAAGCTGGAGAAGTGGAATCTCCAAGGATGAATAACTTGCCCTTTGCCTTATATCTGTTATGTGTGTGTGTGTGTGTGTGTGTGTGTGTGTGTGTGTGTTACTCTTCTGCCCTGCCAAATGACAGCTTCACTTTTTGGATCCCCTCCAACCTCCTAAGCCCCTTCTCTTCCTTTCTCCCCTGTGTCAATCGATCACCTGGCTCTTGTGCCCTGAAGCTGTCAGAAGCACCCTGCTATGGGGGACCCCATTTTCCCACCCCCCCTTCTGGGTGCGTGCCCACACTCCTCACTGGTCCTCTGGGGCTGCTCTCTGATGCGGCAGGTTGGAGTGTGTTCCAAATTTCTTCCTCCCTTCCCACTGCTCCTGGCTCAGCTGTTGTAAGGTGATCAGTTTCCACAGGGTCATTCCCACCAGCATTGAAACTCCTCTAAAGGAAACCCATGTGGCCTCCTGTCCCCCTGGAGCTCCTTACAGGATACCGGCACTGAGATATCATCTCACTTTCTGTGCTGCGTCCCCCTTCCTCTCTGCCCTGCACTGATCAAAGTAGGTGGGAAGCCTGGGCTCCATGAGGCCGCTTGGTCAAGGTCGCAACCTTCACCTTAACAAACACAGCTGAAATTTTCTTCTACGTGGACAGCATCTCAGCAAAGTTGAACACAGAATTCCCCTCCTTTCTTTGAGAAGTAATTTCCCATTTGCCTTGTAGGACACGGTCTCATGTCTGCCGTTCTCCCCAGGTCCCTGGATGCTCTTTGTTTCTCTAGTGACCCCTGAATCAATGTCTCATTGCTGCTGTAAAAGGTTGCCACAAGCTAAGTGTCTGCAAACAACGTGAACCTGTTATTTACAGTTCTGTAGGTTAGAGGTCCACCATGGATCTCTCTGGCCCAAAGCCAAGCAGTTGGCAGGGATGTGTCCCTTCTGAAGGCTCTAAGGGACAAGTCCCTTGCTTGATTTTCCAGCCTCCAGAGGCACCTGCAGTCCTGGACTCATGACTCTTCCCTCCAGCTTCAAAGCTTCAACCTTCCACGTTCTCTCCCCTCTGGCCTCCAGTCTGTTCTTACATCTTTCTCCTTTTCTGCCTCTTCCTATTCCCTTCTACAAGGACCCTTGTCCCTTCTAGACAGTCCAGAGTGATGTCTCCACCTCAGCGTCTTTAATTTATTGCATCTACAAAGTCCCTTTTGCCCTGTAAATGAACATGAATATTCACTTTCTGAGTATGTTCTGGGAATGAGGATGTGGACATCTTTCAGGGTTATTCAGCTGACTACGCTCCCTCTTCCCAAATTCACCTCTTAATTTGGGGCACCCACACCTGGTATTTGGCCCCCTTCTCTCCTCTTTTCACACTCTTCCAGAAGAGGCCACCAAGGACCACGGTTTTAAATGATGCCTTTGATCTGGTAGCTTCCACCTTTCTGTCCACAGTCCTGACCTTCCCTCTGGGCTGCAGCTTATATCTGTATCCAATCATGTCTCTGTAATCAAAATGTTTTAAATAAAGGAAAAGTGTATGTGAAGTGTGCAAACACATCACACAAGGCCGTCCATCCTTTGTCAAACCAGCAACTCGTGTGGATGTTTAATAATGACCTCAAACCTCGACTAGCTACAGAACACTCTGTTTCTCCTCCAAACCTGTTCATCTGCAGCCTTTGTTTTATTGCTGAGGGTTCCACCATCTACCTTGTTCCTAGGGCAAAACTCATTCATTCTATGTTATTATTTATCTTACCCACTATCTTATCCACGTCAAATATCTTGACTGCCATCCTTCTGGTCCAAATGTCCTCTGCCCCCTGCCTGGGTTGGTGAAGCAGCTTCCCAGCTGGCCTCTCTGTTCTACTCTTTCCCTCTGGCGTCTGTCTTCTACCCAGGAGAGAATTTTAACTATTTTTATTACCAAGTATGTCAAATGATTGTCTGATACAAAGAAAAATAAAGCAAGGATCCAGGTGTTTACCACCCAGACTTAACATTTTGTTTCCTATCATCATCTTCTAGAAACAAATCCTCCCATGTTTGTAAAGTCTTTCATTTGCCCCTCTTTGAATCCCTAGTGAATTTCACCCCCTTTCTGTTCATCTTTTACCCTGAGGCTCATTCTACCTCCTGCTATCCCACAACGCTGGGTCGTTCTCCACGTGCCTGTACATCTCACCCTAGACAGGTGTTCCTGAAGGATGGACGGCCTTGTGTGATGTATTGTCACACTTGACATACATGTTGTCATAATTAAAAAAATTTTAATTATCGAAATCTGAAACACACATAAAGATAGAGAAATAATGAAGGAATTCACATGCTCTGATTCCCAACCCCAGCGATGATTAACCTCTCTCCAGCCACATTCTATCTGGCCCAGCTTGCTCCTTTCTTACACACATGTTTATATTCCTTTTCTGCCACTTCATATTTTAGCATCCTATTTGAAATACATCATGCTGACGTATGTAGATTTGATTCTTGATTTTACTGTAGCTGTACAGGTACGTCATCTATAAACACAGTCAGTCATGTCCCCACTGCTGAGCATTTACTGGTACAGTTTTCCTCACGAAACACCACCTCAGCCGACATCCATGTGCCTAAATTGTTGTGTACAAGGATGAGAAACAGTATAAAAAATGGAAATTTTAATGCAGCCAAGTTTACTAATCTTTTTCTAAAATGTTAGTACTTTTCGTAACTTGTTTAAGAAAGCTCTTCCCAATTCTATGAAGACAGTCAATTAAATCTTCTGAAACTTTGCTTTCTAAATTGAGGTCTAATCATTCTGAAATGTGTGTCTGTGTGTCTGAGGGTGTGTTAGATATGGTTCGTAAATTGTTCCGTCGCACGTTAATGAATATTCTAGACCTCATCTACTGAATTTTAATGCTACTTCTGTGGAGCACCATGCTTTTAGACGACGTGGTGTGGCAGCATTTGCAGGGGCAAACTGGCTGGGTGGGAAGGCTCCCTCAAAGGGTGTCATTATTGACCGGTCACACACCTGTGTCTCTGTCTCAGTTCCCCTCATCTGTGAAAAGGAGGTACTGTTAGTCTCCCTTTCGAGGATTAAATGCGCAATACTGCACTTCAATTGCTTCATGCAGAACCTGGCTTATGATACTCATGAATGTTAATGATCATATTGAAATTACATTGTTTATTTTATGTAAGTCACTTTCTGGGCTGCCATTTTGTATCATTGGTTTATTAGACCACACCTGTATCAAGGACAAGCAATTTAATACTCTGGCTTTCGTGTAATCTTGATATCTGGGAGTAAAAATGCTGCTGTTTGTCAGCTGGTCAAGTTCCAAGAAAAATATAGAGATTTTTCTATAATCAAAACATGGAGATTTTGGTTGCAATGGTATTGAACACGTAGGGTAATTCGATAGAATTGATGTGTATTATTGAGTCTTTACACGTATAAACTTCTTCCTCAACTCACTTTGGTCTTCATGTCTTTGAAAGATGTTGTGTTTACTCATAAACATCTTAGATATCTTCTGTTACATTATGTGTAGGCATCTTATATTGTGTTGTTACTGAAGACGCCAGTATTTTAACTTAAAAATTATGTTTTACTACCATTGGTTTTTAAAGTGGGGTTTGTAATCCAGCAACATCTCATCTAATCATTTGTAGTTTTTCATAATTTTTTCAAAGATTTTGTGTGTTACTTTCCATTCACTACTTTTTAAAATACATAACTACACAGTAATAATCACTGACATTTATTGTGTTTTGTCTTCTCAGCACTTTACATGCATTAACTCTTTTCATCCTTGTGACAATTCTGTGAGGTTAACTTATATTATTATTCATATTTTATTAGTAGCAGTAAAAAAAAAAAATTATTGAAAATAGGTGTCAAGACTGTGGTGTTAGAAATGGGTCTCAACCCCGAACATGGCAAAGACGAACGGGGTTGTTGTTGTTTTTTTTTTTCATTTTGATATATATATTTTTTTCACAACATTTTCTTAGTTATTGTGTGAAGACATTTATATTCTACACCTAGTAAATTTCACATGTTCCCTTGTAAGATGCACCACCGTAGGTGTGGTCCCACCAATTACCCTCCCTACACCCATCCTCCCCCCTCCCCTCCATTTTGATAAATTTAGAGAGTGCAAGTGCAGTTTTGTTATGTGGATACCTAGGTAACTATGAAAGTTTTGAGACAGACTATATTGTGATCCATTATTTCACTTTCAAGAAACCCAGTTGACCACACCCTTTCTGATTCACCAGCTTTAACTTACTCAGCTTATTGGTGTTGCTGGGAGGGTTTCATTTGTTTCCGTCCCTGCAGATTATGTTTCTTGATTTTTGGGTATCTCAAAACTTTTGTAACAAGCCACATATAGTGTATAGGGGTGAGGTCTGGGCTTTCAGTGGACCCAAATAGTGCACATTGTACCCAACGGGTGATTTTCCAGCCTTCATTCCCTCTCCCTCTCCCACCTTTGGAGTCTTCATTGTCTGTTTCAGTTCTCTGTGTGACCGCGTGTGCCTGGAGTTTAGCTCCACTTATAAGTGAGAACATGTTGTTACTGGATTTTGTTCCTAAGGAAATCCTTATACATTGCTAAGAAGTTTTTTTTGTAATCCTTAAAATTAAAGGAATTTGGCAATTTGTGAAATACACTTTTTGCACCAATTGAGCTAACCTCATGACTTTTTTCCTTTAAGTCTGTTAATGTGGTGAATTACGCTGATAGATTTTCTGATATTGACCCATCCCTTTAGACCTGGGATGAATCATCATGTGTGAAAGGAGAACTACGTGTGTCATAAGACTTAAATACCTTAATTTAGTTTTGATTTTTAAAAAAGTTCCAAGTGCTTTTGCTTTTGTTTTTTATTTTAACAGAATTCTTGAGAAGCTGTTAACCAAGAATCTCTGAGAGCAAAGCACTAACATTATCCATTGTTAGGAAGAAAGATAAGAGGGGAAGCTCTTGATTATTTTTACCTTAAAGTCAACATGTTTAAATTACTCTGTCGATTTTGTATTTTCTTGACTTGAAGTTGAGTGAAGGACAAACCACTTTCCTTCAGTGGTTAAAGCTTTGTGGGATCAGCTCTGATGCCTAGTGACCAAGATGTGGAAACAGTGAAAGATGCTCTCACAGTTTCTTTCTTTTATGGGAGTTGGACAAGTGCAGGGCAGGGGGGTGGGGGCGGTTTGTAGGTCCTGGTCTTATAATAACAGGGTGTAGGGACCCTGGCTGTGTCACCTGAATGAAGGGCCATAGTCTGCCATTTGGGGCTTAGAAGACCTGGATTGGAGACATCTCTGAGCCTGACTGCCGGTGGTGTGTAGCACATGGTTGGCTGCCAAGCGAGGTGACAGCACCCCTGCCCAGCTGGCGTGCAGCATGTAGCTGGGGTGACATAGACCAGGAGTTACTATGCCTGAGACGCCCTTTCCAGATGGGACAGGTCATGCTGCCCTTGGCTGCCGTCAGCACTGGGGAGCAAAGCAAGCAGCTTGGTGGCCAAAGTCAGTTGGGCAGCTTGGGACTTTCCTTCCACATTGCAGCATGCTCTTCTCCCTCTGCACAATCTCTGCCATGAGCAGGCAGAGGGCAGAGCCTTTTGCAGAGACGGTCCGAGAGTGAAGCCCTAGCCAGACGCTCGGGCTTGCTCTGACGCTCGGAGCCAAGCCTGTGTGGGGTCGTCCCTTTCCCATACTCTACGATCCGTCCATCTTCTCACCCTTTCTCCCTGTTCCTTTACTTCTCTCCCTCTAACGCCCAGTTGCTGGTGCCGTAGTGGTCAGTGTCCTCTGAACGTCAGAGGGGCCGCCTTGGAGCTTTCTGCCCTCGGGGCCCCAGGACTCCCGGGTCTGATCTGATTTGGCAGCTGAGGTTCTTATAAAGGGCTCACCTGCATTAATGGCCGTGATTTGGTTTCCTTTATTCAAAGGGAAAAAACATTAAAAGGAAACACTTTGGAGTTGAAAATCTTGTTGAGGCGCAGAGTCCAGGGATGCAGAGATACCTGGGGTAGTGAGTGCCCCATCCCGAGTTTGCACTGAGTGGCACGTGTGCCAGGGTGGCCGCCCCACCTCTCTGATTTTTATTCCCCAGTGGCTGCCATAATATTCCAGAATGCCTGCCGTGATGAAGGATTAGCTGGTACTTCCGAGCTTCCTGCCAATTGTTCGTCTTGTGCTTCTTGTTATTATGACATAATTGTGCTTTAACAGGGACATTCGTCTTCTTACTGTTTGTATATATTATAAATATGAAGAGGAAAAATACAGCAACAGGAAGGCGTGCATCTTTGCAGGTGTATTTGCAGGCAGACCAAATGGTGCATTCCTTTTCAGATGCTCTCTGCTTCTCTTTCTGATTTCTGGTCCAGGATACCCAGAGGAAAAACAAGATGGTAACTTTTATAAAGGGATGAGGATGGGGCTCTGCCCAGGGCTGATTCCAGGAGTACAGAACTGACACCCAGGCTGGGGTGGACTGGTACATTAGTGATGAAGGATCTACTCCTTGACATTGAAGAATAATGTAATACAGGTTTAATTAAAGTGAAACCTTAAAGGTGAGGTTAATTTAGTGCTATAGTCAACTTTCAATTATCCATGATACTGGAAGAGGGGGTGGCACGGACAATTCGTGGATGGCGAGACTTCTTTCCCTTCCTTTCATCAGGAGTGCTCTAATTTTGCTCCAAGGGGCTAATGTTGAAATGATCATGAATGTCAGTTTGGGGGGAAGCAGGGCAGGAGCACGTGGTAGGAAGGTTGTGGGGGGCTAAGGATGGCCTCAAGTACCTTTCTCAGGTTAGCTTTTGAGATGTCATAATGACCTGTGAGGAAGGCATCACTGACCACAGAAGGTGACTGACCACAGGTGCAGAGTTGAAATGACCTGTCCAAGGTCATATACCAGAAATCAGTAAAGTGACTTCACATATCCTAGTATAACCTGTGTTGAGCAGAGGGGAAAAAAAAAAAAAAAAAAAAAAAATATATATATATATATATATATATATAAATACACACACACACACACACATATATATATATACATACATACATACACACACACACACACACACACACACATATATATATATATTTGTTGTTGTTGTTGAAAAAAACAACATTATATTTTGATGCAATCCTGACCAGCAATGTGTTGTCCTGAAGAGAACAGTCAGTGTAAGTTTCTCTTCTGAGTAATTGTCGTTTGCTTTTTAAGCAACGTTCTTGCCTTTCAAGGCATCTTTTGGAAGAAAACAATAAAGCAGAGATAAGAACATACAATCTTGCATACAACAAAAAGGATAACTGGGGGTGGGGGTGGGCAGAGAGGCCCGTGGAGCTGAAGAAACATCTTTTATTACAGGATGGATAGAGCTTTTGAGGACAAAGACATCGGAGAAGTCAGTGTTTGTGTGAGTGCAGTGAAGTCCTCTCAGCTAACAAACCCTCTACTCTGAGTGGCGGGCAGCTGCGTACACATGGCACACGGACCTTGGTGTCTGCCAGTGGGAGTGGCATTTGGGGAGCAGATCAGCCCATGGCTTTGTTGTGAGGCAGAGGAGTGAGGACCTCCGTGAGGTCAGGCAATGTTAGGTGTGGACATGAGCTGCTCCTAGGAATGTGGGCAGTTGGGAATTAGAGAGAGAGAGAGAGAGAGAGAGAGAGAGAGAGAGAAAGAGAGAGAAAGAGAGAGAGAGAGAGTCGAGCTTCTCCCTGGGCAGGAGAGAGGAAGGTTGAAGTCATGTCACTGACACCATTGAGAACAGTGACATGGTGACCCTGAGGGCTTAAGGCTCAAGCATTTTCAACAGCCTGGCAAATTATTAGCTGACTTTCAGCTGGCTGATTTAGAGTTACAGAGATTCTTTTTGGAGGATCTATCCAGGACTGCGAAAGGGGTAGAGTGCTGTGACGTCACAGCTCATACCAACCTCAAACTCCTGGGCTTGGCACCACCCAGACCTCCATAAGAGCTGTGCAGTGACCCCCAAAAAGTGACCCACACCCACTGGGCCAACGCATTCCCTCACCAGGAACTGCGGGAGCCACATAAACCTTCATCCTCCATCCTGTGTCCTCCCAGCCTCCACAATAGCCTGTTCATCCAGCCAGGGACCCTGGTAGCTGAGTGCCCTCTGAAGCCCTCCCTGCCTCTGGGCAGAGCCCTTCTCCTGGGCAGAGACTCCTGGAGCCTTGGGCTCTCTGTGCCAAAGTCATTGGGCGCCAGGCACTCCCAGAACCGTGCGCACCACCCCCAGCCCTGTTGCTGGATCCGGGCGTGTCGCACACTGGAGCTGCTTCCACAACCAGAACTCCCTAGCTAGAGCAGCCCCAGAGGAACTACACAGGGTTACTCCCTACAAAGACCCAGCAACAATAGAGTGATCCTGCTGGGGTCCAATCTTGGAGAGACACCTCCACAACTCTGAGGACGGCCAGAGGCAATGGAGAAAAACAATCATGAGGCGAAATCAACAGAAAAACTCTGGCAATATGAATAATCAGAGTAGATCAACTCCCCCAAGGATCAATGGGGCAGAAACAGCACAAGACCCCATGCTCAAACAAATAGCTGAGATGTCAGAAATTGAATTCAGGATCTGGATA
>CAUYPK010017539.1:0-15545 GCA_963574355.1 Loris lydekkerianus
CCCCCTCCCGTGTGCCCGCCTTCTCCCCCCCCTTTTTCAAAATTCATTTTGGTGGGGGGGGGGGGGGGGCCCCCAAAATCATCTCCAGTTAGGAATCACTGCTCTATGTGAATAGTGGACTTAAGCAACAACAGACCCAAGTTAAGAGATGATCTATATTGAGGCAGAGATAAAGAATGGAAAGCTAATCATCATAGGAAACACAATCTGTTCATTGTTTTCTTATGTAGCTATACACAAAAATGCTATACTATATGCAGAGATTGGAAAAATAAAGAAGAATAAAGAGATTGGCCAGACGGTTGTAGTGAGGCAGACGTTCTTCATTTGCACACAAAGTACCTGTAGAACATAAAGACTTACCCCCTCCACTTATGGTTACATGATTTTGGAATACAGAAGGAAGGTCTAAAGAAAGTAAGAATCTAGGAGACATTAGTCCTCAAATGGTAAGTGAAGTCATAAGAGAAAAAGAGCTGGCTCAGAAAGGACACAGACTGGGGAGAGAAAAGGACCATGTAAGGCATTCAAAGAAACAGCAGTATTTAAGAAGTGGGCAGAAAAAGAACAGGATGTGAACGCCAAGAAAGAAGTTTTAAATGATGAAAAGAGACATCAGAGAGATCAGACTACTGAAAAATTAAGAAAAGAGGCTCGGCACCTGTAGCTCAACGGTTAGGGCTCTGGCCACATATACCAGGGCTGGCGAGTTCAAACCCGGCCCAGGCCTGCCAAACAACAATGACAACTACAAAAACAACAACAACAACAACAACAACAAAATAGCCAGGTGTTGTGGCAGGTGCCTGTAGTCCTAGCTACTTGGGAGGCTGAGGCAAGAGAATTGCTTAAGCCCAAGAGTTTGAGATTGCTGTGAGCTGTGATGCTATGGCATTCTATTGAGGGCGACATAGTGAGACCCTGTCTCAAAAAAAAAAGAGAGAGAACTGTAAACATGAATGACTCCTCTAGTTCAAGATAACAGACAAAGCACACACAAGTATATCCCCTGCCTTCAAAAACACACTTAGGTAAAATACAAAATCCACTATAAATCTATGACAAAGGAAGCATACAGGGAAATGTCCCAGGAAAGGCTGGAAAATCTGCTCAAATTCTGGAAGATAGAGGGTAAGATAGTAGTAGATAGCGAAACACAGCAATGTTGCCCACCATCTAATACAAACATAGAGAGGATGGAAGGAGTTGAGTGCTGACAAGAGCCCAGAGAGATGTGCACACTCGATGAACCACAGTTAGAAACAAAAAACTCAGTGTGCCATAGGGAGAGTAAATAACTGAAAACCCTTAGGAGGGCTTCATTTTGTGTATGTTCTGCGTAATTTGCAAGAAATTTTCATGAGAATAACTCTCAGGAGAAATGCTTCAGGAGCTCTAGGCAGCCAAAGGGAGAAGCATGGGCTATTGTATTTGAAGTCTGATGATGCTTCTACAAATGATGCCAAAGCATAAACTTTCTTTTTATGATTGTTCATTGATGGGATATAGATATAATTTCCATTTTTTATACTGATTTTGTATCCAGCGAATTGCAAACATTAATTCTAATAGTTTATCTGTAAATTCTACTGGGTTTTTTTTATATATTCAATCACGTCACCTCTAAGAAATGAAGTTTTATTTCTTCCTTTCCAATCCTTGTACTTTTTCTTTCTTTCTCTTTCCTTTGTTTCTCTAACCAACACCACTGGTTAAAATTTCCAACACATTATTTTCAAACTCAGGTGAAAGTCTTTCATATGAAATTATAATGTTAAGTTTTTAAACATAATATCGATCAAATTAAGAAAGAGCCCTTCTATTCTTAGTATGTTAAGAATTCATCATTAATTGGTATTAAATTTTCTCAAATCCTTTACTACATGTAATCATATGATCATGTATGATTTTTCTTCTTTACTCTTGCTGTGATGAATTACATAAAATTTTGATTAGCTCAAACTTACATTCCTCAAAGAACAAATTTGGAAGACTCACATGACCTGATTTTAAGACTTACCATTTAAGAGACACATCAATACAGTGTGGTATTAGCAAAAGGATAAACATAGCTCATTAGAAGCAAAGAGAATCCAGAATCAGATGCACATATACATCCAATTAATTCACGTGCAATAGAGGTGTCAAGGCAATTCAATGGCAACAGTACATTCTTTTTACTAAATAGTGCTGACAGATGCATGTGCAAAGATGGAGGGCATAAATACGGCAAATGTATGTTCACCTACTCTGATATTTAGAGTATGATGCCAGTATACTCTAAATTCAAGCTAAGACCCTCAGACCTTAAAATTATGAATCCAGGTTACAGATTGGGCTAACTAGAATATATTTTGACCTTTTCTCATGACCAGGTTTTATGCTAAAATAAAATTTAAAAGCCAACCCAAAAAGGAATTATTGATATAACAAAGGAAATAAAGACTTTGAAATCCCAAGAGACTAAACATCTATCAGCTCATACACATTTAAAAATGTAAATGAAAATAAACAACTTTCTATGAAAATGTAATGGAAAAAAATTATATTAAGAGAAATACAAATCTAGTACAGGCTTATAATAAATTGACTAATAAATTTATTCAATAATCAAAATCTTCACACAAAGGGTCCTCACAAGGTCAAAATTTATAGGCGAGTTTCACAAAAATCTACATAAAACACAATTTTCTCATTTTCTAAATTATTATTATTTTTATTGTTGTGGATTCATTGAGGGTACAAAGAACTAGGTTACCTTGATTGCATTTGTTAAAGACCCTCTCTATAATTGTGTTCCACTCATTTTTCTAAATTATTAAAAAAGGGGGGATAAAAGGAGCCTGAAAGTGCCCATTTCCTTTTATGAGGCTATAAAACCATGATACCATAATTAGATAGGAAAACAAAGAAAGTGTAGTCTATTCAAACTTATGAATATAGAAAAAAAAATCCTAAATATTAGCAAAAAGCCCTAGGAAAATATGTAACAAATTTACATTTATTAGCAACTAGGGTCTACACAGGAATTCAAGTTAATATTAGAAAATCCATTAAATTATTCACAAAGTTTATAGATAAAAGGAAATAGCTATAGCTTTATTTCAATAGATAAATGAAAGATATTCAGTATAATTTAGTGTACTTCATGACATAAAATCTTGGCAAACTGGTAACTGGAAGAAACCTACTCACTCTACTTTCTCAAAAGGTGAGAGCAAACATGAGTTCATGGTAAAACTGTGAATATTTTCCCTAAAGACTGACTCAATCTATTTCTATTTTCATTTTCTATTTAATAGGAGGACCCTTACAAACCTCATAAATCATTACAATAAAAAGAAGGGAACGAATAAAGAGCTCACCTGAGATGTGTTCATTTTCTGTAGCTCTCAGGAGAGTGCAGAGCACTATGAAGGCTCAGCTGGGGGGATAGAAAGAGGATAGGGTCACAAAGTCCGGCTTGCCCCCAAGCTCCTAGATTCGCTTCCCCAAAATCTCAGGAACTCTATTGGTGAATGGTCTCCCTAAGTGATAATAGGGTACCATAGGCCTTGAAAAGGCATTAGAACTATGTATATGTACACCCCTGGTTTCTATGTAATTCTGAAATGATTATGGGGATTAAACCTGCTGTTTTTTAATGAGTGAACATAGACTTTCTCAACTGATTTAATAATGCATATGTTGAACTAACATAAAGAAATAAAAACAGATTAGCAGAATTAAAGTATACCGAAGGATAAGGCCCTATTCTTTCATTACAATTAATTTAGCTGAAAAACTCAGTATGCATCATTTATGTATTTTTCTTAGTAGTATTGTTTAGACTACAATACCCTACTACAATACTACATTATTCCTTGGTAATGCACAGGAAATCTTGCAAAAGAGATGAGACGCTTTAAGACAAGGATTTTTAAATATTTGCTTTAATTGGGGTGTATTTTTCAAATGGTCCTTTTGGTAAGATGCTTTTGATAATTCACCTATGAGAGTGAAATGCACTGTTTTCCTCCTGGCTCTGTCACAAACCAGGTGTCCCTGGAAAGTCACTGAGCCTTTCAAATCAAATATTTTTAAAGTTTTCAAGAGTTAGAAAGAGGTAACCTTAGAAAACCTTTCATGTATCATCACTCCAGGATTCGGTGAGGTCAGGACCAAGTCCCCAGCGACACACGTGACAGTAGTGCAGTATCTGTAAAGAGTGGAGAACAAAGGGGGGCTATTTGGATTTCCACACTTTGCCTGGTTACCCCTTACTCCCAGACCTCCCATCACAGCTTTGCAATGACCTGGCCTTTCCTGAGCTGTCTACGCCTGGGCCTCCCCAGTTCAAAGCTGGGCCAAACCTCCCCATCATCCAGTAGCTTCTGGAGATGGTGTCACCACTAAATCTGGCTCATTCGGTGCAGAAAGATCAGGAACTGCTGCTGGCCATACAAATCTAGGATCTTGTCCTTTCTGTGTTCCTCTGCTTCTGCCCTGAAGCTCTGGAGACAGGTCTAGACCAGAGGAGTCTTTCCTTCAGGTAAAACTCCTGTTTCCTATCCTCAAGTATGCCTTGTTCTAGGAGCCAGGACCTGGACCTGAGAAACAAAGTCATTCCACAGGCAAAAATCTGACTCTTAGTAGGTATCATAATATTAGAGTTAAAAGACAGACAGCCTCACAGTGTAGAAAGGGCCAGGAACCTCTCTGACCCAAGGGATCCAAAGGATACCAGAAATCCCAGAATACATTTGACACATGGTGAGACAACAATTACAGCCACTTCCCACCACAGCCTTGTGTATTTGGGAACATGTCACTCTGTTAAGTGCTGTGAAGGCTGCACTGCTAGTTTTAAGCAGGTGTGATGCACCTGAGTTCGCACACCTGCCCTTGAATCTGAGCTCCCTCACCACCAGCTTGTGACCCGAGTACATCGCTCCATTATCTTGAGCCTTAGCTATTTTTGATCTGAATGGTTATGTCGACCTCATAGAGTGGTTATGCGGTTTCCTTCAGGCGTCCAGAAAGAAAAGAAGCCAGACAAAACGGAATATATACTCTATAATTTCATGTACATGAAGTTTGAGAAAAAGCAAAATTATTGTAATAGAAAGCAAATCAATAGTTTCCAGGATTCAAGGGGTAGGTATGGAGGGAAGAAGAATCACAGCAAAAGGCTATTGGGGTCTTTTAGGGGTGCTGGAAAGTGTCTTCTAAATATAAACAGCAATTGTTAGGGCTTAGTGCCCTGCACTTAGCTTGTTGGCTATCCAGGTGATGACTTTCTAAGTTTCAACACAACGCCATGTCGTTGTTAATGCCCTCGTTTTAAGCTGGGAAACCAGACGCCTACTCGGTTTCCTTCCCTAGCCCCTGCTTACAATAGACTTAAGACTTTACCGGGGTCTTTCTGGCACCAGAGCTCGTGGTCTGGCCTCAGGCTCACTGCCCGCGTTTTCAGGCACGTCCGTCGCCAACTTTATAAACGAGTTTTCCCTGCCCGCCGCCGGATGGGCAGGTCTCACGGTCCTCACACCAGGGCCCGCACCGAGCACCTGCTCCTGACCAGCATCCAGCTTCAACCGTACCCTGGAGCCCGCGGGGTCGGGGGTCCTCCCTGCCGGCCTTCGCCAGGAGGGCCCGCCCTATCGCGTTCACTGACTTTGCTGAGCGGGAATCCTAGGCCCTTCCCGCTACTCCTCACGAGCGCAAGCGCACCCCTAACAACTGGCCACCCGAGTTCTCACCCCGGCGCGCACCCTCTGTTTTGAAAGTACATCCCCACGTTGCCAAACCACTCCCCCGGCGTCCGAGAAGCCAAATGAGGAGGCGGGACTATGGCTGCACAGGCGCAGAAAAAGAAAGTAGCTCCTTCCCAGAGTGCTGTGCGGTGAACCAGACCAAATTAAGACTACATTTCCCACAACCCCCTGTGTCCACTTCTGAAGCGACTACTTGGCGTTTCTGCGTGCGAGAACTTTTGGCGCGGAAGCTTTCGAGAGCCCGCTGCTGAGAATCTCTAAAATCCCCAAGAGGTAACGTCAAATGCAAAAGGTGGTCTTCGACTGGCTCCTGACTTCAATAACAGCATTTCTTTTTTTTTTTCTTTTTTTTTTTTTTTTGCAGTTTTTGGCCGGGGCTGGGTTTGAACCCACCACCTCCAGCATATGGGGCTGGCACCCTACTCCTTTGAACCACAGGCACCGCCCATATCAGCATTTTTTTTTTTTTTTTCTCATAAGACTTTCGGACACAATTAGAGAAACAATATAGAATGGCTGTTGAAATTTTTTTAAACAGGAACCGTTACTTTTGTAAACTATTTTTAAAAATGTAGTTATGTAGCGAAATTGATTTTTTTTTTTTTTTTTTTTTTTTTTTTTTGAGGTAGGGTTTCGCTCTTTCGCCTAGGCTGATCTCGAACTCCTACTCTTATGAGATTCTTCAGCCTTGGCCTCCCAAAGTGCTGGCATTGTAATCTAATCTGACAAAATGATTGATATTTTTTGAAGGCATTACTATGGAAGTATTTAAGATTGAAATGATATAACTTTAAATTTACTTTATAATTTTATAAACTTTCAACCTGGAACCTCATTCTGTCTCAGAGCCCAGCGTGGGAGGTGAAAGGCGGGTTGAGTCAGGTGCTGCAGGTGTTAGAGGTATATAGAGAAGCTGTTGGTTTTTATATCCTAACTTTGCTTTTTGATGAATTCTCTGATTATTTCAACACATTTCTATGTTAACTATCTTGGGTTTCCATATTTATATGACAAGTTTGAAGGTCTTTTGCTGATTATTTGAAAACACAAAATTGCTGGTTGAACTATATTAAATCAATCACAACAGACTTTATCAGAAAAGTGGTCACTACATATGTTCATTCACAAACATGTACTGAAAACCTGCTGTGCGATATGCATCATTCCAGAAGCTAGGATAGTAACGTGATATAAAAGAGAGAAAATTTTCTCCCTATATGAAGTTTATGATTAGGGTTGTTGTGGGGACACTAGAGGAGAGTAATAAATGGGGCTGTAGTAGATGGAGTTGGTGGAGCATCCTGTGAACAGTGACAAAAAGAAGCCATTAATACCTGCATGTTAGCCAGCCTATATATAGTAAGGGAAAGGAATATTACCAGAACTTGGCAAAAATGCCATCTAGTAGGATTTGTGGTCTTAGGAAGTCAAACATTGGGATAGCTAATTCATGGTTCACCACAGAGAGCAGAAGGAATGAATAACAAACCTCATATATTTTCTTCCTTCAAATGTCCTATCTCCTCTGTTAAACATCTGTAAACACCATTCTATATCTATTCCTACAATTCCATGCATATCATCTCCATCAGATCTTTGTCACCGATTTTCCAATCTTACAATTCTCTAGCTATCAGCTACCTACCAGTCAATGCATTGAGCTATTAGATGTGAATTAGTAGAAATCTAAACTCAGTACAAGTCTCTCCTTCAAAGGTAATAACCAAGTACACCTCCTCTTAAACTCTGCCCACTGGGAAGATTTCTTTTCACCACACATTTCAGAACCACCCCTATGTGAACTGAAATTGTAGCAGCCATCACTTCCAATGATGCCACCACAGGTTGTAGACCCAATTTGAAGGAGATTAACAATCCATATACAGACAAAGATCTCCCTTAGGAATGGTTGGGGAATGATTCATGGCATATACTAGTGACTAAGTTATGAGGAACTTCATTAAAAGGATGCAGCCTGTCCTTTAGTTGAAGCCACCATCTTTAAACTAGGACATATTAAGGATTGGGAAAGAGGATCTGAATCCCTGTTATGATGATTCAGGTCAGTTTCTTCCCATGAAACCTAGAATTTCACATACACACATACTCATACACACACAATATATATATATATTGTGGGGGTATATATATATACCATACACTATACACACACATATAAATGAACATGTATAATGAATATATAGATGGGTACTCTACTAAGAAATATATATTTATTTCATTTCAATGAACTTCATAATCAAAGAGCAACCAACAACCACCACAGATCCATTAAGGTTATTACAAAAGATATCTATACATCAGAAATATTTAAAAAATATTTATCAGCGTGGCGCCTGTGGCTCAAAGGAGTAGGGCACCAGCCCCATATACTGGAGGTGGTGGGTTCAAACCCAGCCCTGGCCAAAAACTGCCAAAAAAAAAAAAAAAAGAAAAAATATATATATTTATCAGGATCCCATTGGAAAAAATATATTCTATTGGTATAAAATGCAGTATGGCTGCTCCTCAATCTATAGTGGACATACTCATATTGATAAATTTGCCCCTATCCAAACATTTTATACTTTCTGATCTAATATCCTAAGGATACACACTCATGTATGCTACCTAGTCCCTGCTTCTAGTATTGAGTAAGATCTTCAGCTCCTTTGGAGTTTTGCTTTTTTACTTCTAGATTATACTTTTCAATTTTCCCTCTGGGCATAGCTGCTTTTTTATTCCCATTAAAGAGTCATTAAGGAAGATTATACAGAACAGCCTTGAGGGGAGGTGGTGTACTTTTTCTAGGTGTGAATTACACTAGGATCATTTTTTAGGTTTAAGAGACACCTTAGAAGTGTCTGAGGTTAATTTTCTCTTCTTTTTCTCAGCAACCTACGAGCAGTGACTTTTAGTAAACCTTAGAGACATTAAAATAGCAGAAAGTGCTAGGTATAACAAATCTGGACTGCCTAATAAGCCTGAAAACCCCAATTTGCTAGGCAAAGTATATAGAGCAGAGAGTATCTGTTCTGAGTAAATAGTAGTAGTCTGACCACATCTTTTAAATCTGGTAATTGCTTTGGTCTTCTTGTATGTTCAGCAAATCCACTAGGTAAAGAAAGACCATTGCTTCACCTTGATCTTGACCTCACTCTGAGTCTATGCTACCAGGGATTGGAGGAGAAGTTGGTATTTACCATGCCCCTGACCTCATAAAGTAGTGATTGTTAAGACCAAATTCTGCCACTGAGAGATCACCAGACACACATGCAAAAAACAAAAGAGTGACTATATTCAAGCATGCTTGGTCTGTACCTCTGGCAGAACTCTGCTCAGCGGGGACTGCCCTGAGGTAGAAATGATGGTAGGTTTTATACTCTTTGGCGTGATGTATTTTGGGGTGCAACAAAACGTGGGGGAAATTTACCCCGGGGAAACCAGGACCAAGTTGAGGGGTTGGTCGTCACAGGGACTGGGGTAACTTAGGAGGTTTAGGATTGGCTGGCTCTATCCGGGACTGGCCCTACCTGGAGCCTGTGAGAACAAAGGAATGCATGTTGGATTGGCTGGCTCTATCTGGAACTGACCCCACCTGGAGGCTGTGAGACTCGGGAGGGTGGGCCCTCCTTGGTTGTGGCTGGGGCACCAGGGCCAACTTTCACCCAGAGGGCGCCTGCTGAAAATCTCTCAGCCCCTGGTGAAAGACTGACTCTGCCCCCTCCACCCCTCCCCTTGCCTCACCCTGCTAACTAGCCTTTTTATCTTCTCTCTTTCTTATATTCCTTATGTCTCCCATTGCCCTTAACATCTCTGGGTGGGAGTTAGTTAACACTGTAGTGTTGCAGTCCAAACCCTCTCTTTCCAGCAATTAAAGAGTTACTACTAAAAACTATTTTTTCTGGCTGCAAAAAAAACTGTGGTTGCTATGTTACAAGTAGTTTTGCGATAAGGTGCTGGCATTTTGAAGTAGACCCAAGGTCAATTACTCATTTAGAACTAGAGGGGAAAAAAATGGTCTTCTTTAGACTGTAGATGCTTTGCCCCCATCCCCCACCGCCGCTCCACCCCACCACAGGGTTAGTATTCACCACTGGGCCCTTCAGTGATAATTTTATAAAAGATTCAGGAGCACAAGCCTCTTCATGAAGATAACCTTGCATTCAAACCTTATCTGAATGAGTACTTAAGGTAAATTTTCATCTATTGAAGGCTCCTAAGTATTGGATCACTTTTTAAACTGTCCAGACAGCTCCATTTGGGAATTGTCCCTCTCAATTTCTGTCACTATAAATTAGTTTGATCTTTTTAAAAGTCTTTTTCAAAAGGAATCATACAGTGTATACTCATTTATATCTGGATTTTTTTTCATCAGGACAATGACTTTGTGAGTCATCCTTTTGTTGACTACCAGTGAGCAGGAGCAAACTTACCCAGGGACAAACTGCTAATGAGGTCAAGGATTACTCACTAAGTTTAATGGGTTTAGTCTATATCTGAATTCTAAGAAATGTTCCAATACCCAAATTTCTAGACTCCCCCAATAGATGTCTCACATTTCATTGACTATGCCTCCTTGAAGTGTGGATTAAATAATTATTGTAATTTTTAAAAGAAATACTGGCCCCAAACTCCCCAAATTCAATAAAAAAATATTAATTTACCCATTTGAAAGATTAATCAAGTCCAAGTAGGAGAAATACAATGAGACAGAACTAGATACTTCATAGTCAAATAGTTAACAGCCAAACACAAACAGAAAATCTTAAAATAAAAACTTACTATGTATAGCAGAGCATCAATATGATTAATGTCCAGCTTCTCATTAGAAACAATGCACCTAGAAGGCAGTGGAATGGCATATTCAGATGCTGAAAGAAAAAACTTCTAATGAAGAATTGTTTACCTAGCAAATTATCTTTCAATATAAAAGTAAAATTAAAGGCATTACTAGATAAAAAAGACTGGGATAATTTCTTGATATCAGATCTGCTTTATAAAAAAAAGTGAAGGAAATCTTTTGGGCTAGAATTAAATGACACCACATGGTAACTCAAATCAACTGGAAGAATGAAGAGTGCCAGAAGTAATAAATATCTGAGTTATAAATAAAAGTATGTATAAATATATTTTCTTTCTTATTCTCTTAAACTCTTTAAAAACATAAGAATGTATAAGGTAATAATTATAACCCTGTATTGTTGAACTTGTAAGCACTAGCTATAATAGAGATGAAAATAGTAGTATAAGTGGGGAAAGGAAGAAATTAAAGAAAGTATTCTATATTTTTGTGGGAATTAAGGTAGCATTAATTTGAAGTTGACAGTAGTAAGTTAGGATGTATATTGTATCGTTATGAGAAATCTTGTACTTATAAAAAAGATGCATATTGTAATCTCTAGAGCAAATAATAGTTCAAAATATACGAAAACACAATAAATGAATTAAATGGTATAGTAAAAGATTTATTAACACAAAAGAAGGAAATAAAGAAAGAAGAGAAGAAAAAATGATGGAAGACATAGAAAACAAGTAGGAAAATGGCAAATGTAACTTCAACCCTATCAATAACTATTCTAAATGTAAATGGTCCAAATACCCCAAATAAAAGGCAGAGATTTTTAGAATGGACAATAAACTAAGATTCAACTACAGATGCTCCTCAGTGTATAACAAGGTTATGTCTTGATAAATCCAGTGTAAGTTGAAAATACATGTTGAAAATACACTTAACCTATCAACCTATCAAACATCGGAGCTTAGCCTAGACTATCTTAAATGTGCACAGGTACACACATTAGCCTACAGTTAGGTAAAATCATATGACACAAAGCCTATTTTATGATGAAGTATTGGCTATCTCATGTAACTTATTGAATACTATCCTGAATGTACTGCTTTTAGAGCACCAGAAAGTCAAAATATCATAAGACAAACTGGTAATTGGAGACTGTCTGTATATACTGTCTGCAAAATACATACCTTAGATCAAAGATATGATATGAAAGAAGATAGAAAAACAGCTCAGGACCTGTAGTTCAGTGGCTAGGGTGCCAGCTACATATACCAGAGCTGGCAGTTTTGAATCTAGCCTGGGCCTGCCTAACAGCAATGACAACTACAACCAAAAAATAGCTGGGTGTTGTGGTGGGTACCTGTAGTCCCAGCTATTTGTGAGGCTGAGGCAAGAGAATCACTTAACCTCAAGAGTTAGGGGTTGCTGTGAGCTGTGACACTATGGCACTCTATCGAGGGGGACATAAGTGAGACTCTCTCTCAAAAAAAAAAAAAAAAAGAAAGAAGGATAGAAAAGGATATGTTGTGCAAATAATAATGAAAATATTGTTGGAAATTAATACTGAACAATGTAGATTTAAAAACAAGAAATTTTACTATTTGATGTGTCCTACTATTCGAAGGACACATTGAAATGATAACATGTCAGTATGTCAGAAAGATATAAAAATTATAAATGCATAAAAACATAACATTGTAGCTTCAAAATACACAAAATAAACTCTGACAGAATTAAAAGGAGAGATAGATAATTTGATAATGATAACTGGAGAGTTCAGTCCCCTATTGTCCATAACTGAAATAAAAAAAGAAAAAATAAGCAAGGTTATAGGAGACTGTCAATACAAAAATACTGTCACTCAATTAACTTAAATGACCCATATAGAACACTCCATTTAATGGCTACAGAATACACATCCTTTTAAATAACACATGGCATAATCTCTTCAGGATAGATCATGTGCTAGGCCATAAAATAAATAGCAATAAATTTAATGTGAGTGACCTAATATACAATATGCTCTCCAGCCACAGTGGAATGAGAGAGATATCAAAAATACACCTGATACTTGCTCAAACATTTGAAAATCAAATAACATATATCTGCATAACATATGAGTCTATGAATATGTTAGAAGCAACATGAGAGAGCACTTTGAAGTGAATGAAAATGGGTAAAAAAGCACAACGATATTTAGGAGATGTGCCTACGGTAGTGCAAAAAAGGAAATTATAGTATTAAACATGTCTACTAGATGAGAAATCTCAAATCAATAACCTAAATTTCTACTTCAAGAAACTAAAAAAAAAAAGAGCAAATCACATTTCAAGAAAGCAAAAGAAGGAAACTGTAGAGATTAGAACAGACAGCAACCAAACACAAAACAGAAAAACCAATAAAACAAAATATGAGCTCTTAAAGATAAAAAAATTGATAGTCCTTTAGTTAGCCCCTCAAGAAAAAATACAAGATTTACCAAAATAAGAAATAAAAAGGCAATTGTTACTAACCATACAGAAATCAAACAACTACAATATTATAAACAACTTCATGCCATAAATCATACAATTTATAAGGTATAGACAAATTCTTATCAAAGACCTAAATTTCTAAATTTAGGTGACTCATGAAGAAATAGAAATCTCAATAGATTTATAATAAAAAGAAAAGCAAATTAATAATTAAAACCCTGTCAAGAAAGAAAAGTTCAGACATAGATGACTCAACCATTGAATCCATTGAATAGTAAAGGACAAAATAATCCCAATCTCTCACAATTTCTTTTAAAAATGTATAAGGAGGAAATACATCTATCATCATTCTATTAAAACAGTTTTACCTTGCGAGAGATTAAAGATGGCGGCCAAGTAACAGTTTCCCCACAACTGGGCACGGTGAGTCTGGGGAGTTAAGACTCCAGACATCTCTGGCTCATGGGATCTGCCTATAATCATCCCTTTGAGGATACAGGGAGTCAGCAAGGGACGTCTGGACCCCAACAGGAGGACAAAAACAGTGGAAAACTGGCAAGTGGTTGCATGTGTCTGATCAACCTAATCCCGCCGGCAACCATAAGTACAAGCAGCAGTGAGACTGCAAACTGGAAAGGCCTTACCTGAGATCTGTTTTGGTGTTTTTGGACTTGGCACTCAGTTGAACTGCGTTGGGGAGAGCTTGAGCAGGAGTGCGGAGAACTTTGGGCATTGTCTAGGGCCCCAGACAGAGCCACTGAGCTAGGCTGCAGGGAACCATTGAGAGAACTACCCCGGCAAGCTCCACCCTCAGGGTCCCAGAGCCTGAATCAGGCGGGACCTAGTGACTGAGCAGCTGAAAGGCAGGGACTGAGCTGCCTTACAGCCTTAACCCTTAGGGGAAGAGGGAGATGGTTTTGGCACACTGGAGCCTCGGGCTGTTGCCCTGGGTAGAGTGCTGTGGCGTCACAGCTCATAGCAATCTCAAACTCCTAGGCTTGGTGCTGCCTGGACCTCCATAAGAGCTGCGCCATGACCCCGCACACTGGGCCTCCACATGCCCTGACCAGGAACTGCGGGAGCCGCACAATGCAGTGTCCTCCCTCCTGTGTCCTCCCAGCCTCCACACTGGCCCACTCGTCTGACCAGGTACACTGGTAGCCGCGTGCCCTCTTGAGCCCTCCCTACCTCTATGCAGAGCCCTTCTCCTGCCCAGAGACTGCTGGAGCCTTGGGCTCTCTGTGTCAAAGCCACTGGGTGCCAGACACTCACAGAACTGTGTGCACCACCTCCCACCCTGTTGCTGGGTCCGAGTGTGTCACACACCAAAGCTGCTTCCACAACCAGAACTCCCTAGCTGGAGCAGCCCCACAGGAACTACACATGGTCACTCCCTACAAAGATCCACCAACAATAGAGTGATCCCGCTGGGGTCTCATCTTGGGAGAGACACCTCTGCAACTCTGAGGATGGCCAGAGGGAACAGTGAAAAACTATCATGAGGCGAAATCAACAAAAAAACTCTGGCAATATGAATAATCAGAGTAAATCAACTTCCCCAAGGATCAATGGGGCAGACACAGCACAAGACCCCATGCACAAACAAATAGCTGAGATGTGAGAAATTGAATTGAGAATGTGGATAGCAAATAAGATTTAATTAAAACTCCAAGCAGTAACCCAAAAGATATCTCAAGAATTCAACAATTTCAAAGACCAAATGACCAAAGATTTTGACACATTGAGACAAGAAGTTGCATCCCTAAAAGATCTGAGAAACACAGTAGAATCCTTCAGTAACAGAATGGAGCAAGCAGAAGAAAGGATTTCCGACATTGAAGACAAAGTTTTCAAACACTCCCAAACTCTCAAACAGGAAGAGAAATGGAGGGCAAAAACAGATCACTCTCTCAGAGAGCTCTGGGATAATACAAAGAAAAACAACATTCGTCTTATAGGGATCCCTGAAAGTGATGAAGTGGCTTCACATGGCACAGGAGAACGTTCCAGACATGCCAAGAGATTCTGAAATTCAGATAGCAGACAATTGCAGAACTCCAGCATGACTCAACCCGAATAAGACATCCCCCAGATACATCATAATCAATTTCACTAAAGTTAATATGTAGGAGAAAATTCTGAAAGCTCCCAGATGAAAGAAAATCATGACCTACAAGGGGAAGAATATTAGAATAACTACAGATCTCTCTGCTGAAACCTTTCAAGGTAAAAGAGGATGGTCATTAACTTATAATCTCCTAAAACAAAATAACTTTCAACTCAGGATCCTGTACCCAGCTAAACTGAGTTTCATTTATGACAGAGAAATTAAATACTTCAATGAAATTCACATGTTGAAAAAATTTGCCATAACTAAACCACCTCTCCAGGATATTCTCAGACCTATCCTCCATAAAGACCAGCGTAATCCTCCACCACAAAATTAAACTAACCCAGATAATTTTGATCAAATTCCCACTTCCACAGTCCCAAAAGGATTAAAAATGTCCACCAGACTCT
>CAUYPK010017541.1:0-24309 GCA_963574355.1 Loris lydekkerianus
ATTGCCAGAGTTTTTCTGTTGATTTTGCCTCATGATTGCTTTTCACTGTTGCCTCTGGCCGTCCTCAGAGTTGGGGAGGTGTCTCTCCAAGATTAGACCCCAGCAGGATCACTCTATTGTTGCTGGATGTTGTAGGGAGTGACCCTGTGTAGTTCCTCTGGGGCTGCTCTAGTTAGGGAGTTCTGGTTGTGGAAACAGCTCTGGTGTGCGACACACCTGAATTCAGCAACAGGGCTGGGGGAGGTGCGCACGGTTCTCTGTGCCTGGAGCCCAGTGACTTTGGCACAGAGAACCCAAGGCTCTAGCAGTCTCTGGCCAGGAGAAGGGCTCTGCGCAGAGGCAGGGAGGGCTCCAGAGGGCACACAGCTACCAGAGTCCCTGGTGAGATGGATGAGCTAGTGTGGAGGCTGAGAGGACACAGGAGGGGGGATGCAGAGTTGCGTGGCTCCCGCAGTTCCTGGTCAGGGAGTGCAGAGCCCTGGTGGGTGCGGGTCACTGGTCGGGGGTTGCTGCACAGCTCTTATGGAGGTCTGGGAGGCGCCAAGCCCAGGAGTTTTAGGTTGCTATGAGCTGTGATGTCAGGGCACTCTACCCAAGGCAATAGGCCAAGGCTCCAGTGTGCCAAAACTCTCTTACTCTGCCCCTTAGGATTAGGGCTGTGAGGCAGTTTAGTCCCCGCCTTTAAGGTGCTCAGTCACTAGGTTACTTTGTCCCGCCTGTTCCTTGCTCTGGGACCCTGGGTGCAGAGCTTGCCAGAGCAGTTTTTTCACACAATGGCTTTCACTGAGCCTAGCTCAGTGGCTCATTTTGGGGCCCTGGAGAATGCCCAAAGTTCTCCACACTTTTGCTCAAGCTCTCCCCAAGGCAGCTCAACTGAGCGCCAAGTCCAAGAACACCAAAAAAGTTCACAGGTAAGGCCTTTCCAGTTTGCAGTCTCACTGCTGCTTGTACTCATGATTGCCGGTGTGATTAGGTCGATCGAACACACGCAGCCACTTGCCAGTTTTCCACCGTTTTTTTTCCTCCTCCTGGGGTCCAGAAGTCCCTTGCTGGCTCCCTGTATCCTCAAAGGGATGATCATAGGCAGATCCCACTGGCCAGAAATGTCTGGAGTCTTGTCTCCCCAGACTCGCCGTGCCCAGTTGCAGGGAAGCTTTTACTCAGCTGCCATCTTTAATCCAATCCCCTATTTTACTTTTTTAATTTAATTTTTTATTTCAGATTAATATTAAGGGCATATATGATTAGGTTCTATTGTTTGCATTTGTTAGTTGAAGTCCAACTTGTCATTGAGCCCTTCACCAAGGAGATGTGCCAGATGCTTCTACACTGTGCCTGTTAGAGGAGAGCTTACCAACTCCCCTCACCCTCTTCTTCCTTTTCCCTCCCTCCTTCATGAATTTCATTGTGTTTTTCACTCGTGTGGGCACGTGATTGTTCATCTACTAGTTTCATATTAGTATTGAGTACATTGGATACTTGCTTTCCAGTCTTTTTTTTTTTTTTAATTTTTGTGTAACACACCACCTGTGTGAGTGGCTCTTCTAAATGGAACTTTACCCTGAAGTGAGAACAATGTAAATTAAATATTGTACCCTCATATTAATTTCAATAAAGTTAAAAAAAAAAAAGGTGGCTACTGCTTTAGTTGAAACTTATGATTTATAGTTTGCTGCTATCTCCTCCACCCCCTATTATGTTACCCTGAAAGTTTACTCATTTAACTTCCTCTGCCCAACCCTGGAAAGGCATTTGAATATGTGACCCTGCTCTGCATGGGCTCCAGAGAGAGGAGCTTGGTTCAGGGCACACCTGCTTTGTTACTCCCACTAAGCCATGACTCCTCTGCACATAGATGCTGGTGGGGAAAGAGGGGTTCTGCACAGAGGAGAGATGTAAGGAATCAGGAGGGATGTTGAAAACTGCAAATTAAACAAAACTAGCTGCCATTAATTGTATAAAAACACTGGAAGAAAACACATAAGTGAAAAAATGGGGAACTCTAAGGGAACCCTACAGGGAACTTGGAGAGAGTGGATAAAATCATGATCAGAAGGCCACTGGTTAACAGTTAGAAGAAAGGAAGGAACCCCAGCTGACTTACCCGCGAGCTCAGGGTGTTTCTGGGGGTAAATTTGTTTTAGGATCGGAAAGGTGACTAGGGAGTCATGACAAGGTAAGTAAGTCAGGTAGAAAGTAGGTGGTTTGTTATTACCTAAGGATTCCTTTCTGGGCACTTAGGAAGTGGCTGTCAGAGGCTCCATCAGAACCTGGAAACTAGTGAAAAAAATAATGCTGTAGAAATGGAGTGGTTTCAAAGTGGGAAACAATGTTTTTGCTTGCCTCAGTGAAGGTAAATGGGAGGGGCAGACACCAGGATGATTAATAAATGAGAACAAACATTTATTGAGTACTTATTCCGTGCCAGACTCTGCACTGAGAGGTTGATGTAATACTTTTCATCCTCCCAACATCACTGAAGTCATGCTATTTTCATCCCTGTTTTATCAACGAAGAGACCAAGGACCAGAAAGATCAGGAAACTTTTCCAATTCACTTAACTCAGAAAAGACAGAGCCAGAATTTAAAGACCAGCTCTCAAGTTTCCAATGACCCAAAGTCTTCCCAATTAATAACCAAGCCAGTCTCCTGCCTGGCTCCACCAACCAAAGGTGTGGCTTTTGGACTAGTGACAAATGCCCAGCCCTCGATCAAATCTGAAATAGCAGTTAAGTTATACCATTTTGGCTGGATGGCACATGACAAATTCGAAAAAAGTACATTTTAATTTGTGGCACGTAACAAGGTTGTTTCAAAGGGTCCCTAAGTGAGAGGACTGGCAGATGTCAATGGACCTTCATCTCAAGAACACGGGTAAAAGACATCTGGGAAACTTCAGTGTGGCAAATCTCATTTCCATCCAGAATGTGGGAGTAAAATCTATAATAAGGATCAACAAGTGACCTTTTCAGAAAGACAACTTGGCTTGTGGAAGAGGGATGCATGTGGGCAGAGCCCTTTGGGAAAGTGAACACGCCGCTGTGCAGTGGATGTTCTTTCCAGGTTCCTTTGATGGGGTCCAGAGTTGCTTAAGAGGTGGCAGTCTTTGAGAGACAGTCTTCTGGCTTTCCAAGAGGGCTTAGAGGAAGGAAACCAGGATAATCGATAAATAAAAAAGCTCATTCCTGCATTGCAAAGGTAAATGGTGGAGCAAAGGTAAATGGTGGAGCCCTGGACTAGTATGCAGGAGCCCTGGACTAGTATGCAGACTAGTCATGTGTGACGTTTTTATACTCTAGCAGACAGAAGAGGGCAGCCTGGCCTCTCAGTTTACAGATGCTACTAAACAATTCTGGCCAGAGAACTGCTAAAACAGGATGAGGTGCCAGAAGATCTGGCAAATACCAGTAAGAGCAATCCGAGTGTATGGCATCTGGAAAAAAGTAACCTCAGTTCTAAGTTTATGATGCCAGTAAAAACTCTGGGCTTTTTAAGGAAGTCTATGTCAAGAATACCAGAGTGTTTGCTGACCCTTATAGAAAACCCAAGGCAATTCTCTACCCAGAATATTAATACAGGGCTAGTTACTATTTCTCAAAATTTAATAGTTCCACCAATATGCAAGTCTCTATTAAGAGCAAGGAATGGAGTTAGACATGATTTAGGAAGAAAAATGGAAAATGATCAGGGAAGTAAGAAAGCCGTGGTAGGGAAAGAAGCTCAACAGTTGAGGCTTTGTTAATCCACAGGTGCAGGCTAAGGGGGCGACTTATAGAGTGACTTATTAAAACGTGAAGGAAGGTTCAGAATCTGCAATACCTTTTATCAATCCTTTTTTTAAAAGTTGCATTGAATGGCCAGGTGCAATGGCTCACAGCTGCAAACCTAGCACTCTGGGAGGCAGAGGCAGGTGGATTGCTTGAGCTCAGGAGTTCAAGACCAGCCTGAATGAGACCCCATCTCTAAAAATAGCTGGGTGTTGTCTTGGCACTTGTAGCCCCAGATACATGGGCAGCTGAGGCAAGAGGACATTTGAGCCCAGGAGTTTGAGGTTGCCGTGAGCTATGATGCCATGGCACTCTACGGAGGGCAACGTAGTGAGATGGTATCTCAAAAAAAAAAAAAAAAAAAAAAAAGTGTTGTATTGAGTGGTGGAGGAGAATAGGGAGATGTTAGTCAAAGGTACAAAGTTTCAGTTAGGGTAAATAAGTCCTGCAGATCAGTCCAGCATGGTGGCTGTAGTTAATAAAGATGTATAGGAGAACCTTTGTTCATTCACTACTCAAGGGACTGTAAAAAACTGGTCAACATAGGAAGGTGGTCAACAGAAGGAACTAGACCTTCTGTACTGATACCTACATGTGGTGCCTGTCTGCTCGATGAAAATTAGGGCAACTTGGCTCAGTACCTGTAGCACAGTAGTTATGGCACCAGTCACATACACTGAGGCCGGTGGGTTCGAGCCTGGCCTGAGCCAGCTAAAGCAACTGCAACAACAACAACAACAAAAATAGCCAGGCGTTGTGCTGGGTGCTGTGGTCCCAGCTACTTGGGAGGCTGAGGCAAGAGAATAGTTTATGCCTAAGAGTTGGAGGTTGCTGTGAGCTGTGATGCAACAGCACTCTACCCAGGGAGACATAATGAGATTCTGTCTAAAAAAAAAAAAATATATATTAGGGCAACTTAAGAAGGTGGTAAGTAGTGTAGGGAGATGGTCAACTATAGTGTTTCTACTGTATTATAAACTTGAAAATTTATAAGAGAGTAGAAATGCTCTTACTATACATACAAAAATAACTGTCAGGTGATGGTTATGTTAATTAGCTTGATTGTGGTGGTAATTTTATTTATTATTTTTTTCATGGAGTGATATATATTTATATAATACATATTTTATTATTTTTTATTTCCACCCCTCCTGCTTTTTTTAAACTTAATTTTTATTAAATTATAACTGTATACATTTATGGGGGACAATGTGATGATTTGATATACAATGTAGAAAGCTTAAATCAAACTGACTAACGTAACCATCACCTCACTTATTTTTTGTGGTAAGACTTTTATAATATACTTTTAGTTGTTTTGAAGTGAACTCTTGCATTGTGCACATTAGGTGAGATCACACCAAATACTCTCCCTCCACTTGCCCTCCCACCTCCCCTCCCCTCTCCCTCCTTCTCCTGTCCCTCCTTTCCCCTCTCTGGACTATATTTGTGTTTTATCCTTCAAATGAATGTGTAAGTGATCATATATTGGTTTCATAATAGTATTGAGTACATTGAATACTTTTCCCCCCATTCTTGAGATACTTAACTAAGAAGAATGTGTTCTAATTCCATCCAGGTAAACATAAAAGATGTTAAGTCTCCATCATTTTTAATGGCTGCATAGTATTCCATAGTATATATATACCACAATTTGTTAATCCATTCGTGGGTTTATGGGCATTTGGACTGCTTCCATGACTTGCCAAATATGAATTGGGCTGCAATAAACATTCTGATGCAAATGTCTATGTTGTAAAATGATTTTTGTTCATCTGGGTAGATACCTAGGAAGAGAATTACAGGATCAAATGGTAGGTCAACTTTTAGTTCCTTGAGAATTCTCCATACTTCTTTCCAAAAAGCTGTGTTATTTTGCAATCCTACCAGCAGTGGAGAAGTATTCCCTTCTCTCCACATCCATGCCAACATTTGCAGTTTTTGGATTTTGTGATGTGGGGATAGGGGATTTGAGTTAGGGGCTATCACCTAACTCCAGTAAGAGGTGGTTTTGATGTGCATTTCTCTAATGATTAAAAATGATGAGTATTTGGACAGCGCCTGTTGGTCAAAATAGTAGGGCACCAGCCCCATATGCCGGAGGTGGTGGGTTCAAAACCAGTCCCGGCCAAAAAAACTGCAAAAAAAAAAAAAAAAAAAAAAGATGAGTATTTTTGGGTGGTGCCTGTGGTTCAAGGAGTGGGGTTCTGGCCCCATATACTGGAGGTGGTGTGTTCAAACCCTGCCCTGGCAAAAAACTGAAAAAGAAAAAACAAAAAAAAAAAAAAAAAAAAGCTTTTTTTTCATGTGTTTATTGGCCATTCACCTATTGTCTTCAGAGAAGTTTCTGTTCATGTCTCTTGCCCACAAAGAAATGGGGTTGTTTGCTCTTTTCTTATTAATTAATTTGAGTTCTCTATAGATTCTAGTTATCAGACCTTTGTTGGAATCATAACCTGCAAAAATCTTCTCCCATTCAGAAGGCTGTCTATTTGCTTTACTTGCAGTGTCCTTGGCTGTGCAGAACCTTTTTAGCTTGAACATATTGCAGTAATATATTTTTGGTATTGCTTTAATTGCTGGGGGTGGGAGGTCCTCATAAAATATCTTCCCAGGCCAATGTCTTCAAGTGTTTTCCCTGCACTCTCTTCTAGTATTTTTATTGTTTCATGTCTTAAGTTTAAATCTTTTATCCAGTGAGAATCTATTTTTGTTAGTGGTGAAAGGTGGGGGTCCAGTTTCAGTCTTCTATAGGTAGTTAGCCAGTTCTGCCAAATCTTTTCTCCAATTTATGTTTTTGTTAGGCTTGTCAAAGATCAAATGACCATATGTGGCTGGGATCATGTCTAGATTCTCTATTGTGTTCCATATATCTACATCTCTATTTTTGTGTCATTACCATGCTGTTTTGATCATTATAGATTTGTAGTATGACCTGAAATCTGGTAAGGTGATACCTCCTAATTTGTTTTTATTTCTAAGTAATATGTTGGCTATTTGAGGTTTGTTTCTGGTTCCATATAAAATGAAGCAGTATTTTTTCATGTTCTTTAAAGTATGACACTGGTGCTTTGACAGGGATTGCATTAAATCTGTGGATTGCTTTGGGTAGTATGGACACTTTAACCATATTGATTCTTCCCAGCCATAAGCATTGTATGTTTTTCCATTTGTTAACATCTTCATCTATTTCTTTTCTCAGGATTTCATAATTCTCATTATAGAGATATTTCATGTCCTTTGTTAGATAAATTCCCACGTATTTAATCTCTTTGGCACTACTGTAAAAGGAATAGAGTCCTTGACTATATTTTCAGTTTGACTATTGTTGGTATATATAAAACCTACTGATTTGTAAGTACGGATTTTGTATCGTGAGACACTGCTATATTCCTTGATCACTTCTAAGAGCTTTGTAGTTAAGTCCCTGGGGTTTTTCAGATGTAAGATCATATCATCTGTGAAGAGTAGAGTTTGACCTCTTCTGACCCCATTTGAGTACCCTTGATCCCTTTCTCTTGCCTGATTATGATGACTAGGCTTTCCATTACTATGTTGAATAGCAGTAGTGACAATGGGCATCCTTGTCTGATTCCAGAACTGAGTGAAAATGTTTTCAAGTTTACTCCATTCAATACAATATAGACTGTGGGTTTGCTGTAGATAGCCTCTATCAGCTTAAGAAATGTCTCATCTAAGCCTATTTTCTTAAGTGTTCTAGTCATGAAAGGATGCGGGATATTATTAAAAGCTTTGTCTGCATCAATTGATAGAATCATATGGTCTTTTTTTATTTATGTGCTTATTATATCTATAGATTTACATATATGAACGAACCTTGCAACCCTGCGATAAAACCAACATGATCATAGTGTATAATTTTTTAGATGTGTCATTGAATTCTGTTTGCTAGACTTGTATTGATAGACTCAAGGTGATATTTGCTTCATAGAAAGTGTTGGGGAGGATTCCTTCTTTTTCTATGTTTTGGAAAAGGTTATGTAATATAGGTACTAGTTCCTCTTTGAAGGTTTGGCAGAATTCTGATGTGAAACTATCTGATCCCAGACTTTTCTTTTTTGGGAGATGTCAGTGCTATTTCAGTGCTTGATATAGGTCTATTCAAAATTTCTAATTCTTTCTGGTTGAGTCTAGGAAGGTGGCATGCTTCTAGGTATTGGTCCCTTTCCTCCAGATTTTTATATTTCTGGGAATAGAGTTTTTTGTTGTAGTCATTGAGAACTTTTTGAATTTCTGTGGTATCTGTTGTTATTTTTCTTTCATTGTTTCTGATTGACAGAAACACTGTCATTGTTTCATTGTTTCATTGTCAATCTTTCATTGTTTCTGATTGACACTTGTTTATGTGCTTATTATATCTATATCTAGTTCCTCTTTGAAGGTTTGGCAGAATTCTGATGTGAAACTATCTAGTCCCAGACTTTTCTTTTTTTGGGAGATGTCAGTGCTATTTCAGTGCTTGATATAGGTCTATTCAAAATTTTTTGGGAGATGTCAGTGCTATTTCAGTGCTTGATATAGGTCTATTCAAAATTTCTAATTCTTTCTGGTTGAGTCTAGGAAGGTGGCATTTTTGGGAGATGTCAGTGCTATTTCAGTGCTTGATATAGGTCTATTCAAAAATTTTTGGGAGATGTCAGTGCTATTTCAGTGCTTGATATAGGTCTATTCAAAATTTCTAATTCTTTCTGGTTGAGTCTAGGAAGGTGGCATGCTTCTAGGTATTGGTCCCTTTCCTCCAGATTTTTACATTTCTGGGAATAGAGTTTTTTGTTGTAGTCATTGAGGACTTTTTGAATTTCTGTGGTATCTGTTGTTATTTTTCTTTCATTGTTTCTGATTGACGTTATTAGAGATTTTACTTTTCTGTTTCTGGTTAGGCTAGCCAGAGTTTTATCAATTTTATTAATCTTTTCTTTTTTTCAATTTTATTAATCTTTCAACATTTTGTTTCATTGATCTTCTGAATGATTCTTTTGTTTTCATTTTCATTTAATTCTGCTCTAATTTTGGTTATTTCTTTTCTTCTCCTGGATTGGGGTTGGATTGTTCTTCCTTTTCCAGTTCCTTGAGATGATCCATTACATGTTATTGACATTCTCTTTTTCTGTTTTCTTGATTAAGGCTTCTAATGCTATATATTTCCCTCTTAGGACTATCTTTGAAGTGTCCCACAAGTTTTGATAATTTATGTCCTCATTATCATTTTCGTCCAAAAATTTGATGATTTCCTTCTTAATTTTATTTTTGACCCAGCTATCATTCAATGTAAGGTTATTTAGTTTTCATTAAGATTTCTGTTGCTGTTGAGTTCAACTTTTGTTCCATGATGGTCTAAGAAGATGCAAAGAATAATTTCTATTCTTTTAAATGTGTTGAGGTTAGACTTGTGTTCTAAGATATGATCAATTTTGGAGGATGATCCATGGGCTGATGAGAAGAGTGTGTATTCAGTTTTATTAAGATGAAATGTCCTGTAGATGTGTGTTAAGTCCATTTGTTCTAGGGTCAAGTTTAAGTTCATTATTAGTTTCTTCTTAGAGGATCTGCCAAAGGGGTGTTAAAATCTCCAACTATTATAGTGCTGGAGGATATCAAATTGTTCATATCTGTTAGGGTTTGCTTTAAAAATTGGGGCGCATTCAGATAGGGTGCATAAATGTTAATTATTGAAATCTCTTCATGTTGAGTATTTCCCTTGACAATATTTAGTGTCCATCCTTGTCTTTCCTTATCTTTGTTCATTTAAATGCTATTGTATCTGCAAATAAAATTGCAGCTCCTGTTTTTTTCTGATTTTCATTTGCCTGTATTATAGATGGCTATCTCTTCACCCTGAGTCTTTTTCTATCCTTTGAGGTAAAATGAGTCTCTTGTGGGCAACAGATACCCAGCCAGAGTTTTGTACCCCATTAGCCAACCTGTGCTTCTTCAGAGGAGAATTTAAGCCATTCTCATTAATTGAGAGAATCGATAGGTTATAGTAATGTTTTGCTGTCATGTTTTTCAAAGGTCCAGTGCACATTTTTAATCCTTTCATCATTGTGGAATTAGGTTTTGTTCAATAAATTCTGGGTGAGTTTACTTTGATGGTTTATCATTATGCTAGTCATTATGGAAGATGGGTCTGAGTATTTCCTGGAGAACTGGTTTAATTGTGGCAAATTTCCTCAACATGTGTATATTAGTAAAGTAATTGATTTCTTCATTATAAGTAAAACTCAGTTTAGCTGGATACTAGATCCTAAGTTGAAAGTTGTTTTGTTTTAGAAGATTGAAGGTCAGTGACCATCCACTGCTGACTTGAAAAGTTTTGGCTGAAAGATCTGCAGTCATTCTAATATTTCTCCCTTTCTAATGCTTTTCTTATGTCTGACTGCTTGCAGGATTTTCTTCACATTAACTTTGGCAAAATTAATTACAATGTGTCTAGGAGATGATTTATTAGGATTGAGTCTTGCTGGGGTCCTGAAACTATCTACTATCTGGATTTCTGTCTTGAGACAACTTGTGAACTACTCTCTGGATTTCTATTTCCATCTTTCCTTCCATATCCATATTCTGAATTCCATTTCTGGCAATTCAGCCATTTGTCTATGAATGGCATCTTCTGTTGCACCTCCTTTGTCATTCCTTGGGGGAGTTTATCTACTCTGATTATTCATGTTGCCAGACTTCTTCTGCTGGTTCTGCCCCATGAGTATTTTCTGCAATTTGGCAATTAAAACTGGTTGGGCAAGATTGGATTGGGAACCACAGGAAGTGGTTAAACAGCCCTTTACCAATTTGCTGGGGCTTGCAATTGTGGTTTTTCCCTTATAGCCTTACAAAGGTTTCTTTCAGAGCTGCATCCAGAGACTCTGAGGACCTTCTTGGTGTGACAGCACAAGCTGGCTCTTTCTTGAAGTCATCCAGCATCTACCTAATTCTAACAAGTTGTGATATTAGGCTGAAATCTCAGCTTGGGAGAGATAAAAGCAACTGTGGTGCTCTGCTCCCCACCAGCGACAGCTGGAGGAGGAGAATAAGTCATTTCCCACAATAAAACAGCTGCCACTCAACCTTGGGGAGTCCCCAGGTGGATAGCCCTGGTCAAAAGTTCTAATCAGATTGTCCCAGGCAATACAATCACTGCTCAACAGGGAGAGTTCAAAGGGTCTCCAGTGACCTGATAGTAGAAATCCACAAGCAGCTCCATCCACAAACTCAAGGGGATGGAGCTTGGACCCCTCCAGTGAGCCACTGAGTCAGAAAAGATTGCCTGCCACTCACCATGGCCATGTATCTCTCTTTCCCATGTGTGTTCCTCTCTTCCCACACCCCCTAGCTTCCACTTGAGTCACTGTTTCCACGCTGCTCTCCAGCAGCCCACACAATGCCCAGACCTCTCAGGGAATTGCTAAACCCTCTGGGCTCTGCAAGGGGGCAGACCTTCAGACAACCAGGCAAGAGGGGAAGGGTGGTCTGGGAGTTCAGAAATGTGGGGAAATATTTGTTCCATTTTATGCTGGGCAGGATGATGCCTAGGCTGATAAGTGGGACCTCCTTGGAGAAGGAGGCCTGGTTTTTAGTGGCTCTCTTCCATGGGGTAAAATGAGAGGTCTTTTGTTCCCCGCTTGCTTGTAGAGAACCCACAGTCTACCTCCTGTTACGAGGGAGGAGTCTCTCATCCTCTCGTTGATGGGCTTTGTACCTGGAATTTATTTTCTTGGATCATCTTTCTTGGAGTTGCAGCTTGCCTTAGCAGAGATGATGTGCACTTGTCTATCTTCTTTCTTACCTCAGCTTCCCACCTTCAGCTTCACTGAGTCCACTTCTGTCCAGTATCTCTTCCTCTGGACAGGAGCCTCTGACAAAAACTGTGTCTAGTCAGCCATCTTCCTCGAGATCTCCACTATGAGACAGAGTCTCACTATGTTGCCCTTGGTAGAGTGCAGTGGCATCACAGCTTACAGCAACCCCAAACTTTTGGGCTCAAGAGATCCTCTTGCCTCAACCTCCCAAGTGGCTGAGACTACAGGTGCCTATCACAGTGCCTGACTATATTTTTTTTAGAGATGAGGTCTTGCTCTTGCTGAGGCTGGCCTTGAACTCATGAGCTCAAGCAATCCATCCACCTTGGCCTCCCAGAGTGCTGGGGTTATAGGCATAAGCCACTGCACCTGGCTGGTAATCATTATACAACGTATATGTATAAAAGTCATATTCTATAATATAAATACCTATTTGTCAATTATACCTCAACAAAACTGAAAATAATGTATTAGGGACATTAGAATTCAGATCAAATGCTATACGTACCCCTCAAAGTAAAGTCAAGACATATATTAAAGTGTATTGCTCTACTTAGAAGCTAGTAAACTAATGGAACCCTTATTCTGTGAAATCCAGACTGACGAAAAACTGCATGAGGTAAAATCAAATAACAGCTCATAATTTTAAGACAAGTAATGTCTTTAAGGATGTTTTCTCTAAACTTTGGGGTTTACCACAGGGAAGGAGAGGGAATAAAAGTATCCCCAAATGGGTTTTCAATGCCACTGTCAAATTTAGATAATGCCACTTATCCTTTCTAAAATTACTTTTTATTTTTTAATAGAAGTTATTTACATATATGTATACACACACATATACACAGTTTCAGAAATCAAATAGGGTTAAATAATTTATAATGAAAATAGCAGCCCTTTCTTTCCCACATTTTTCTCCCAGGAGCAATTACTTTCAATAATTACAGGCTTTTCTTTTGCTATTTATTTCTATATTTCTAAGTAGTATGCTTATGCTGTACTTTTCCATTCATTACTTTTTATGTTATCTGCTGACTTCCTATTTTGGTAACTGAGGATTTATTTCTCTCTTCCCCCTCGATCCTAACACACACACACACACACACACACACAGTCTTCCACGCAGGATGGTGGTGGTTTCTTGGCCTTGTAAATGACTGTCACTTTGGTCTTTCCTCTCACTACCATTTTGCTTGAGTTTTCTTGTGACCTAGAGAACACAGCTAACTCTTTTTGAGTTTATTACTTTGCTGACGTACATATTCCAGTGGCTTCTTAAGAAATACTTAAGAGGGTGGTGCCTGTGGCTCAAAGGAGTAGGGTGCCAGCCCCATAGACTGGAGGTGGCAGGTTTATACCCAGCCCCAGCCAAAAAAAAAAAAAAAAAGAAAAAGAAAAGAAAAGAAATACTTAAGAAATTTGGAGGCAAATTTATTTTTTTCTTTATATTTTTATACACTGTCTGTGTGAAAATATCAAATGTGTCCCGACCTGTTCCACTTGATCAGTAATTTGGCTGGATGGAGACTCCTCATCTTACAACATGTGGTATTGTAGATGAAGGTCTGCAGCTATTCTGATTTTGGATCCGCTGCATGTGTACTGTCTTCCTGAAGTCTCTCAGGCTTACTCTTGTTCTAAACTGCTGACGTGCTTTAAAACTCACTGTGTGCACACTTGATGGATTTTTCTGATGGGAAGTTTCATCTACCTAGTCCTAGGAAACATTTTGAATTATTTCTTTGGTATCTTCTTCCTCTCTGTGATCTCCACTCTGTCTCTCATGACATGACATGTTCTTGCTTGATCCCCTTGTTTTATCTTTTTCTCTAATTTCCCATCTTTTTAACATTTTTTATTAAAGACTGGGTCTTGCTATGTTGTCTGGGCTGTAGTACAGAGAGGTGATATCACAGCTCACTGTAGCCTCCAACTCCTGGGCTTGAGTGATCCTCCATCCTCCTACCTCAGCCTCCTGAGTAGCTGAAACTACAAGCTCATGCCACCCTGCCTGGCTTACGTCTATTTTTGTTGTTGTTGTTATTTATCAGGCACAGGTGAGGCTTGAAATGCTACAACCAAGGAGGATGGAATACAAATTTAAGTCTATTTTTTTAAAAAAAAATTCCAATTTCTTAGAGATTTGTCTGACTTTATTTAGGTTGTCATACTTTTTAATTTTCAAAGCTTTTTCTAGTCTCTCTCTCTCTTTTTTTTAAGAAAAAGCAATGCTGTTCTTTTTTTTTTTTTTTTTTTTCATTGATACAGGTACTCCATCTTTTAAGTCTGAGCATATTGTGTGTGTGTATGTTTAACAATTAGTTCAGCTTCATGCATTGTTACTGTATCTAAAAGTTTATTGTTTTTCATGGTTGTTCCTTTCTGTCTCATTCTTTCTTGTTAGAAAGAATTTAAATGTTTCGGCTCCCATTCCTATTTGGAAGTAGGGTGCTAACATGCTGATAGGCAGTTCTGAGGGCACAGTCTATGGTAGGCTTCATTGTTAGTGCATAGAGGTCTTTTATCTCAGTCACACCATGTCTTCAGGGAAAGAATCATTCAGTTGGTCTCTTGAACGAAGTAATGGGTTGATTTTTCTGTACAATAAAACCAGAGGTGGCATCTTAGAGGCAGTTTTCTCTCATAGATAAAGATATGTGCTTTGCAGGCCCTGAATTAGGTTTCAGGTCCAGGAGAGTTGCATGCATCTGTAAATGTTTATTCTTAAGGGCACAGGTGGTTTGTGCAAGGCCTCTGAGTGGTGATGTAAGCCTGAGTATTATACACACCTAAAAGAACTGTGGCATTGCACAAATTTGAGCTGCTCAGATTTGTTAAAGCTTTGCCTTGTGTGGACGATGTCAATGGAAGCTGCTTTCTGATCGTTACTGACTCTCGGGACTGGAGCAAGCTGTCCTAAGAGGTCCTCCAACTGCCCTGTATTCTTGAATAAAGCAGTTGAACTGATATATATATATATATATATATATATATATATATATATATGTATTTGGCACCCTCTGTATATTCTCACTCAGCTGTAGTCCCTAGCAATGCTGTAGGTGGAGAAGTCAAATACTCCATAGGTAAGGGTCAGCCAGTGCCCTTGTTTTCAGAACTTTGGCTTATTCCTTGTTTTCTAGGGACATGGTGCCCCCAAGTGTTGCTCTCAGGCATTTTCTGAGGAGAGTTGGCAGGTTTCTCTCTGGAATTCACCTTTTAATGGACAACTTTCCTTATTTTAGTAAATCAGTCATCACACTTCTGCCTCCTCCATCTTCCAAAGATGGGTTGGACACTGTTGTCCCCTCTGCCATTCTTTTGTCTTTGGAGCTTAATACATTTTTGAAAATTCTACTACTTTCATTTTTTTAGCATTTTTGGAGGGATAAAAGCCTGGGCTTAATTTAGCATGTTTACCTAGGAATTTCTTTTGATTTGTTATTAAAATTGTAAGTTTTTCAAGGTAGAGGGCTAAGTCTCCTATTCATGTGTTTTATACAACACATACTAGGCATTCCATAAATATTGCTGGGATGAATAAATGATCTGTGCTGCAGAGTGTCTCTGAAATATAGTTATTTTAACTGCTGATATGATTATTTGCTCTGAACTGATGTCTGGTTTATCCTGAAATGAGGGAAGATTACTGACTTTCAGGTGAAGTATTTTCAAACTCAGATTGTAACCAAGTAAGGCATTTTTCTCCATTTTACTTGATTGTTTAATTTGCCAGCATTGAAAAAAAACAAAAAAAAAAAAGGAGCTTGGTTTTATTCCTGCTTCAAAAGAGGTATCTTTCTACTTTTCATAAGCAGATTAGCTCTTAGGTCTTGCCCTGTTCCTCCAGAGGGTCAACTTTCAGATTGTTTAAAATGCAGTGGTTTGGCACACCCCATGCCCCACCCAAGCAATTGATTCTCATATTTGTAAATAAAGAAAAAAATCATATATATATGTGTGTGTGTGTGTGTGTGTGTGTATTCTTCCTGGTACCCAGCATTGTCTAAGAGTTTAACTATTAACCCTAAATATAAAGCTGCTTTTCTGTAGTGTTTCCTTATTGACCAGCCTTTTTACCTTGTTGTAAATGAACTTGCTACTAGACTTTGTGTCATTGTTGCAGCTGTCTTTTTCCTCCTCTTCCTTTTAGCCCAACCAAAAGCAAGAAATGTATTTTATACCACTACCCAGGATGAGTATATACAATTGGAATAAGAGTTTCTCAGCCTATAATCCTAGTGCTTTGGGAGGCCAAGGTGGGAGGATCACTAAAGGTCCGGAGTTTGAGACCAGCCTGGGCGAGATAGTGACACTCTGTCTCTATAAAACGTTAAAAAATAAAAAAAGAAAGATAGAAAGCAGAGCACAGCTCTGTAGTCCCAGCTAGTCAGGAGACTGAGGCAGGAGGATCATTCAAGCCCAGGAGTTTGAAGCTGTAGAAAACCATGATTATGCCGCTGTACTCCAGGCTGGGTGACAGAGAAAATCCCTGTCTCTTAAAAGCAAAGATCCAGGTGTGGTGGCTGGTGCCTGTAGTCTCAGTTATTGGGAGGCTGAGGCAAGAGGATTGCTTGAGCGCAAGAGACTAAAGTTGCTGTGAGCTCAGCTCACAGATTCCAAAGGTACAAGTACTTTAGGACGGTAACTCAGCTAGACACTTACTGCTGAGTTACCTTTCAAGAAGGCTAGAGTTCTAGAGAGGACCATTTTTCTTCAAAGGTAAGGGAGACACAGGCTTGCCCAGCATTTGGGTGTAAGAAGCTCAGCAGAGTGGCATAGGCAAGTCCTGTAGGAATGATGAAATGAGGCTTCCGAGGACATAAGTGGGGGTTGAAAGTCTGGGCATAAAAAGATGTTGCACTCCCTGACAGGAAGAAACCACACTGGGTGGGCTGTGGGTGTGACCAAGTCACACACAGGGGTACGTGGGTGTGGGAGGAGCTGAGGAAATCCCCAGAATGGTTTTGTTTTTTTTTTTTTTTGAAACAGAGTTTCACTTTGTCACCCTCAGTAGAGCAGTGCATCACAGCTCATAGCAACCTCAAACTCTTGGGCTTCAGTGATTCTCTTCCCTCAGCTTCCCAAGTAGCTGGGACTATAGGTGCCAGCCACAACAACCGGCTATTTTTTTGTTACAGTCGTCGTCATTGTTTAGCAGGCCCAGGCTGGGTTGGAACCAGCCACCCTCGGTGCATGTGGTCAACACCATAACCATTGTCTATGGGCGCCAAGCCCCCAGAGTGGTTTTTATTCTCTCTTTGGAGTTCAGGGAGTGAGGGTGGAGCTGGGGACTCTGAGGACAACAGTGGTGACTTGGTGGAAGATGCTGGGAAATCCTTTGCATGGAGAGGTATGGCAACTTTCCAAGTCCCACTGGAGATTCAGCATTATCCATTTATGGTAGAACCAATCTGCAAAGCCTTCTGTGATTTTTCTCAGGAGTGCCTGATGCCTCCATACAGAAGTAAAGATGAGGTTGGATGGCCTGATGCAGGTTGGGAATTTGTAGAGTGGCTACAGAGATTGGAAAAGGGAATGACGAGGTAAGGATCATGGAAACAGTGTTGTTGAAGTGATGTATCATGTGATCCGGACCATCAGGGGAGGAGCCTGTCAGAGTGATGGAATCAGAGTCCAGGAACATATTCCATGTTCCTTTAACAGCTTGGGGCCTGAAGTACAAGCTAGTCTTGAAAAGGTGGTGTTCGTGCTGTGACAATGTTAGGGACTGGGAAAGGGTCCTCAATGCTTCTCTTTGAACCTGGTGGTGGATCCATTTTGTGGGTCAAGGTCAAGGGCAGGGAGATGTATTATGCAAACATTAAAAACAATGGCTGTTACCTAATTGGCACAATGTAAGGGTATATGGCACACCTCCTGGGTGAGGGGCACAATTGCCACAGGGACGTTACCTAACAAACACAAATATAGTAACCTAATCATCTATACCCTCAATATTAATCAGAAAAAAAAAAAGGACCAAGACTGCTAACAGAAGCTTTCCGTGTTCACCTCCAACTAGGACAGCCTTCTCAACCTGTGGGTCACGACCCCTTTGTAACAATGAAAATACATACTGCATAACAGATATTTACATTATGATTCATAACAGTGGCAAAATTACAGTTATGAAGTAGCAACGAAAATAATTTTATGGTTAGGGGTGACCACCCCGTGAGGAACTATATTAAAGGATTGCGGCATGAGGAGGCTTTAGGAAGATTGAGAAGCACTGAACGAGAAGGAAGATGCTAATACTGGCTTAGAGCAACAGACTAAACACGCTGGTAATATCCTGCTTTGCATTTTCCTCTAACACCTAGTGGTGCCTCCCTGGACATGCTTCAGAAATGTATAAGAAGCAAACACGCAGAGCAATTTGCATTCTGAGTCCAGGTGAGAATTGGGGGCTGTGCCCAGTCAGGTTAAGGATTGTTCAAATGGGTACTCTGAGGACAAGGAATGCTTCATTCACCCGACATCTTTGGATTTGGGGGATTATCTGTGAACTAGATCCCTCATAATGTCAGCTGACAGGAATGGCTTCTTCTGGGGTGGGGATGGGAGGTCTTGGTGAAGGCCAGAAGCCCATCTGAGGCCATGCGTTTGGGACAAATGTAAGAAGTCAGCTATGCTCAATACACTTGGTTGATTTTATAGTTATTGCTGGAATTAGCACTTCCAGGAGAATGTTGTGTCTCTCTGTTGTTCCTCTCTTCCCAGCAATATTAATGGAAGGGAGTGCTGGGGTGTTGTTTTCTGAAGTCAGGTGCAGTTTGTTTATGACATCAACTTGAATTAATGTTGACTCTCAGCAAACACTGGAAAAACCTTTTGATTGTATTTCTTCCCGTATTCTCAAACTGATGATAACTGAAACTGGTATTTGACTCACCTCTTGAAGACTATTATTCAAATGCTCTTTGAATGACTAAACTGACAAATTGGTTAAAATTAATTGCTAGAGGCAATGAACTCTTGTGATTCAGTACCATTCATCCTGCCAGCTTGTTCACGCTATACCATTAAATCCGTGAGAGATGACCCAGCCACCACAGCACAAGCCCCATTCCCAAGCAGAGCTTAAGAAGGGGAAATCTTTGAAAACTGTCTTATGTAATACAATTATCGGATGAACTTGAATCTATTTGTTGCTTTTTTTTGAAATTGGAATTTTTATATTGTATATGAGATTTATGGATGTGTGTATTATGTTTCTGATCATCCTTTCCACTTGCATTCATTTGTTAGAATGAGAAATTACTCTTTGTTCATTGTTAGGAGTTGATGATCTGTAATGTTAGGAAAGCAGGCACCTAATTCTGAGATGAGTCTACAACACAGGAGAGCTGTAATTAAAAAGGAACCCACCATTAAAATCAGCACTAGTTTCAACCTCGCAATAGAACTTTGAGGATTGATCTGGGTGCCCCAAGTTAAAGGTAACATTTAGCCTATGGAGAAATTCCAGCGGACTCTCAACAGTGATGATTATGCAGTCTGAATATAGAACCAATAAAAAGATGACGTAAAACCACAGTGGAAGGAAAAGGCCAAAGAAAGACTTAAAGGCTATCTTCAAATGTGGGGAGTTAGTTATTATTCTACGGATAGTGTCTATACATTCTCTCTATGTATACTCAAGTATAAAATCAGGGAGAACTGTTTTAAATTGTAGCAGAAGGGATTTAGTTTAGATGGGAAGAAAAAATAATTCTGACAGGACAAACTGAATACCAAGCAGATGTTTGGATTTTCATTTCTTTAATAAAAACCTAACCATTCACTAGATGTTGGATTGAATAATCTCACCCATTGGTGGGGATGCAAAGCTGAGCCTTATTCTCAAGATCCTGAGGTGTTATAATTCTGTAACCATTCAGTTTTGTACTTAGTTTTATACTTTAGAATGTCAATCATTTTTACAGTGTTTGCTCTTTGTGGAAGCAAAAATATCTTTCTCAAGATGATTCTTAGAAAGTAGTAACTGTGTTCCATTATTGAATTATTTATACCCGGGCTGATGGTGAAATGGGTATTGAAGAAAATGCTGTGTTAAAATTCCAGACCTGGCATGGCCGGTTTGCGCCTGTAATCCCAGCACTTTGGAATGTCAAGGCTGAGGATTACTTGAGTATAGGAGTTTAAAACCAGCCTGGGCAGCATAGCAGGACCCCGTCTTTACAAACTTTTTTTTAAAAATTAGCCAGATGTGGTGGTTGTGCCTGTTCCAGCTACTTGGGAGGTTGAAGCAGGAGGCCCAGTTGAGCCCAGGAGTTTGAGGTTGTAGTGATCTGTGATTTGGCCACTATAGTCCATCCTGGGTAATAGAGTGAGAGACCTTACCTCTAAATAAATAAGCAAAATCTAAAAACTAAAATTTCAGATTGATGGTGATTTTTCTGATTGGTGGGGCTTCATAATTTGTTTTCTCATCACCTTGGTCCTCAGAGTCTCATTATAACAGATGTCTCCTTTTTAAGATGGAACATTAGCTATTAAGAACACCTCTAATTCTGGGGCTCTGAGTGGGGAAAGCTCTGAGTAAGGAGCCTGGTTTCATTTGATCCGCAGATGTCTCCACCTAGTGAGTAATCATGGCTTGTGTGGTGACATTTACAGGCAAACTTCCTCGAGGAAGAATTGAATGATGTAAGTTTTAATTACTTTCAGTTACCCGCATGACACGATTACCTGAAACAATGCATTTTATTTTTAAAAAAGCATACAAAAACTGAACAAAATAAATTATGATTCTAAACCTGATCTAACATTGTGGCTTGACAAAATGGAAACTATCTTCAAATAAAGACCAGGCCATCTGTCCATTTCTGAAAATCAAATCTACCTTATCTCCCAGGTTATGAAGTAAATTTCTACATGTTACAATCATTTAAAGTTTTAAAAATTCAGTAAAATATGAACCTTCATTTCAAATGCACATTTTGAAACTTATTTGAAGATAAAATCAGGCTGCTTCCTAGTATAGGCAACACTATCTAAATTGTTAAAAATCTATTGAGCTGCCAAGGACAGTTATACTATGTAAGTGGAGATGATTGATTCTAAAGCTGCCAGCCAGTAGTCCACAAAGTGGAGTAAGGAGCTGTGTTTAAGACTTAGAATATAGTTCCTTTCTTGCTTTCTCATTTTTTCCTCCATTTTTTTCTTTATTTCTATATTATCATGTTTCTACAGTTATAATATGGGGTGTTATTTTGAAAGTAAATTTTGCCATTGTTCTTAACTTTTTTTTTTTTGCTTGTCAAGGAAGAATTTAATTTTTTTTTTTTTTTTTTTAGAGACACAGTCTCACTTTGTCATCCTCCGTAGAGTGCTGTGGCATCACAGTTCATAGCAACCTCCAACTTCTGGGCTTAGGTAATTCTCTTGCCTCAGCCTCCCAAGGAGCTGGGACCACAGGCACCCACCAGAATGCCTGGCTATTTTTTGTTGTTGTTGCAGTTTGGACAGGGCCAGGTTTGAACCCGCCACCCTCAGTATATGGGGCTGGCCCCCTACTCACTGAGCCACAGGTGCTGCCCAGAATTTAATATTTTCTAAAAAGAATACTATTGCTTTTTTAATATATTTCTCCTCTAAAATGTATTTATAACTTAAAAAGAATTAAAATAAAAATCTTAACTTTCTCCTGCAATAGAAGTAAGCTATGTTTGTGATGTATACATTTCTCTTTTCTCTGGTGGATCAAATGTGAGATGGTTTTCACACTGGTAAGTGTTTTTCCATCCGTTCAGAATTACACTCCTTTGTATAGCCACGGAATTTCAGAGCGTGCGCAGAATGATCTTGTTGACTGGGTTCTGTTTTGCCCTGCTCTTTGTTTGTTCTAGATACAGTTCATACTGCTCTTCAGCCGGCAAGGGAAATTACGCCTGCAAAAGTGGTACACTACCCTCCCCGACAAAGAAAAGAAGAGGATCACCCGGGAGATTGTTCCGATCATTCTCTCTCGTGGTCACAGGACAAGTAGCTTTGTTGACTGGAAGGAGCTAAAACTTGTTTATAAAAGGTGTGAGTAACCTTATGAGAAATGTATTTTTCATTATTGGTTGGTTGGTTCTAACTTTGAACATTTTTGATTTTGATACCGATACTATCATTCACCGAAACCTTTGAAGGATAGGGCCCAAATATTTGTGCCCATAGACTAACTAGCAGAGAACTTTCATTTTATTGAAAGGACTTCTTTGGATCCGGATGGCTTCTAGTGCTCACAGTGCATGTTGACACAGCATTCCTGAGTTCATGGAGTGCTTTATGGGAACCTCTTGTACTCCTGGCATTGTTCTAATGGGGGATGCAGCAGTGGGCCAAACGCGTAACATTCCTGTTCTTCTGGAGTGCACTTACTTGTTAAGTAAACAAAATATTTTCAGTTAGTAACACGCTATGGGAAAAAATGTAGGTTAGTGTATTAGAGAGATGGGGGCTGTGTTTATCTGGCAGCTCTTCACTGTCCTTATTACTTATGTTTGTAGAAGGGTAAAATTAGAACATAAAGAGTTTAGTAATCAGTCCCTAAGCACATTAATTGAGTGGTAATTGGTAGAGCCAGGATTCAAATTCAGATCTTTATGGCATTAAAGCCTATGTATTCTTTTTACCACACCTGCCTGCCATGGCAGGGCCATACTAACAAGGAACCTCAATTCAGAGACAAAGCCCAAGAGGTAATGTAATCTTGCCTGTGAAGATCCTGCCTAAGCCAGGACCAGAGCACAGCTGACCCGACTGGGCATCCAGCATCGTACTGCAAGTTCCTGAGGGAAGACACACATTAGAAATGTTCTTGCAAAGGAAAAGCAGAAGAAACCTCTGCAGGCCAATGCTTAGTGGAGTGAATTACCAGCAGGTGCCCGCAGAGCTCCTTTTTTCTGGGTCCCAGGTTACCGTTTGACAAGTTGAGGGTGGGAGACACACACAAAATGGCTGGGAAGAATAGTGGGAAGTGGGGGTGGGGAGCATAGGCCCCAGGAAGAGTAGGTCTGGGGCTTCACATTTTATAGAGAAGGATCTACAGGCTGGAGAGAGGCCTGGACAGATACTCTGATTATCACAGGCCAGATGACTCTGTACCCTGATTATAGTTCTTCAAGGGAAGGTTTTGTTGAGAGCCTTTAACGTAATTAACAGAAGTCATCCAGTCCCTATGGTATAGTCTGATTTATACATGCATTTCGGGAAGATATTAACTATGATGAACAAAGATTTCAGCCTTGGATGGGTAGAGCCTCAGAAGGGGAGGAGGTGACTTTGCATATTCATTGGGAAAAATCGTCTTCGGATTGTTTGATGTATCATCGTATTTTGCTTTTCTTTGTTATTTTTCTTTTCAAGGTATGCTAGTTTATATTTTTGCTGTGCAGTAGAAGATCAGGACAATGAACTCTTGACACTAGAGATTGTGCATCGTTACGTGGAGTTGCTGGACAAATACTTTGGAAATGTAAGTGCCGTCCTGGTCTATTTGTACCAGCTTATACTCTCCATTTCAGTTGAGCTCGTCTCTCATTGCATCCCTTCTCTCACTCTCAAATCTAAAATATGAATCGCATTCGTAGCAAGCATCACACTAGTCTGCCTAGCATGAGCATGCAAAGCTTCTCTCTCTGCCTGTAATTCTTAGTGAATGAAAGACCCCAAACCATCATCTGTAAAAAGGGAATAGAAAAAAAAAAAAGAAAGACCCAAAACTTTCACAAGGAGGCGTGCATTTATTTTCAGACCACAGATACATTATGTATCGGTGAGCCAGAATTTACTAGTGAAAGATCCTTTGATACTGTCCCTGATTTCTCATTGGCTTTGTCATCTCTTTTCTATTTCAACTTTTTATACTTTCTCCAGCTTTTTATTCTAAGCTACAAATCTTCTTTAATATTATTTATACTTAAGGAAAAAACACCAAACAAAAGAATCTAAATCCTTTCCCTCACATTGCTATTCAACAATCTTTTTGCATTTTTGCCAAGTAGCAAAATAATGGCAGGTGCCCTAATCCTTAGAATCTATTCCCTCTGCAGTGATTATAGCATGGGTCACATCACTACTACTCCAAGGAAATTATAAATTCATACTGAGCCCTTTCTAAAGGTCAGCACTAGTGACACTTTTTTTTTGAGACAGAGTCTTACTCTGTTGCCCTGGGGTTGAGTGCTATGGTGTCATAGCTCACAGCAACTTTAAACTCTTGAGCTCAAGAGATCTTTCTGTCTTAGCTTCCCAAGTGGCTGGGACCACAAGTGTGAACCATAATGGCTGGCTAGTTTTTCTATTTTTAGGAGATGGGGGTCTTGCTCTCACTCAGGCTGGACCTGAGCCACCCACCTGGGCTAGGATTACAGGTGTGAGCCACTGTGCCCGGCCGGTGGCACATCTTGAGTCTTCACCCACTTTCTCCTCTCTGCAGCTCTGGACTTTCCTCATCATAATGCTTTCTTTAAATTCGGTTCCCTTTATTTTGACATGACATTGATTTTTGCTGATTCTTCTCTGATATTTTTTTTTTTTTTCATATTTGTCTTGCTCAAACTATTTAAGATTTTTATCACAATTTTTAAAAGCAAAAAAAGGAAATCATATTGGATTTAAGATACTATTGTTGTTAACAAATGTAGATTTCTTAAAAATTACATTTAATGGTAGAAAAGCAAACTGTATTTAAGGAAGTTCCCTGGGAGTGAGTCCCGACTTTCAACGACTCT
>CAUYPK010017542.1:0-18144 GCA_963574355.1 Loris lydekkerianus
ATTCTCCTGCCTCTGCCTCCTAAGTAGCTGGGACTACAGGCACCAGCCACAAGACCCAGCTATTTCTTGGTTGCAGCCGTCATTGTTGTTTGGCAGGCCCGGGCTGGATTCAAACCCGCCAGCTTAGGTGTATGTGGCTGGTGCTTTAGCTGCTTGAGCCATAGGTGCCAAGCCTAATTTTTCTATTTTTAGTAGAGAGAGGGGCACACTCTAGGCTGTTCTCAAACTCCTGAGTTCCGGCAATGCACCTGCCTAGATCTCCCGGAGTGCTAGGATTATAGGCATGAGCCACTATGCCCAGCCTTTTGCCCTTTATTTATTTTGTTTTTTTATTAAATCATAGCTGTGTACATTAATGTGATCATGGGGCACCATACACTGGTTTTATAGACCGTTTGATACATTTTCATCACACTGGTTAATGTAGCCTTCCTGGCATTTTCTTAGTTATTGTGCTAAGACATTTACATTCCACAATTACTAAGTTTCACATATACCCTTGTAAGATGCACTACAGGTGTAATCTCACCAATCAACCTCCCTCCACCCACCTCCCCCCTCCCTTTCCTCCCTTTCCCCCTTCCCCCTATTCTTGGGTTATAACTGGGTTATAGCTTTCATGTGAACACCATAAATTAGTTTCATAGTAGGGCTGAGTACATTGGATACTTTTTCTTCCATTCTTGAGATACTTTACTAAGAAAAATATGTTCCAGCTCCATCCATGTAAACATGAAAGAGGTAAAATCTCCATCTTTCTTTAAGCCTGCGTAATATTCCATGGTGTACATATACCACAATTTATTAATCCATTCGTGGATAGATGATTTGCCCTTTTTTTTTTTTTTAATTGGATTGCTTGTTTCTTATTTCTGAGTCTTTTGGGGGGATCTTTATAAACTCTGGGTAAAAGTCCTTTATCATCCTCATAATTTGCAAATATTTTCTCCTAGTCTATAACTTTGTGTTCCCTTTGTTCCCTTAACAGTGTCTTTTGAAAAGCAAAAGGTTTTTCTTGTGAATTCCCTTATCAATTTTTTCTTATATGAATTATAGTTTGATATACTATCTAAACTATCTTTACCTAATCAAAGGACAAAAAAAGAAATTCCTCTCATTTTTTTTTAGTTTTTTTTTTTCTTTCAGTAGTTTAAAGATGTTGCTTCATTAGTTGGCATTTTTTTCCATTTTTTTTTTTTTTTAACAAGAAGTCTACTGCCATTGTGTTAACATTTTGTCTTTATCCCTGATTTTAAGTCATCTGATTATAATGTGCCTTGGTATAGTTTTCTTCAGGTTTCTTTTGTCTGAGGTTCATTGAGTTTCCTGAATCTGTAGATATGTAGTTTCAATCAAATTTGGGATATTGGGAGTATGTGTGTATTTATGTATTGATGGAGTCTTCCTCAGTTGGCCAGGCTGGAGTACAGTAGTACAGTCACAACTCACTGCAACTCGGAACCCCTCCCACCTCAACCTCCCAAGTAGCTGGGACTCCAATTGTGCACCGCCACGCTTGGCTAATTTTTAAATTTTTGTTGAGGCGGGGTCTCAGGATCTTACCATGTTTTCCAGGATGGTCTGGGTCTTCTGGCCTTGAATGATCCTCCTACCTTGGCCTCCCAAAGGGCTGGGATTACAGGCCTAAGCCACCATGCCTGGCCATGCCATTATTATTTAAAATATTTTCCTGTTCTCTCTTTTATCTCCACTCCTAAGGAAGTTAACTCTTTACATATACAGTAGGCTATCTGAGTTGTTCCATGGTTCACTCATACTGTACTTTCTTTTCAGTACTTTTTTCCTCAGATGTTTCATTTTTCATAGCTTCTCTTGCTAGATCTCCGTGTTTTACTCATCATCTTCATTATCTAGTCCGCTGTTAATTCCATTTAGTATATTTCTTTCTTTTCTCAGAATTTTTTAAATTCAAGTGGGATGCAATTTATTTGTAGATTGTGTTGTTCCTGTATGTATTCTATACCACATGAAGAGGATCCCTGTCTGTCTCTGACAGGGTAATATTAATCTCATCATCCAAGTGATCACCCAGCATATCTCAAAGGTCAGAAAGAAAGCCTCGTTCTATGTCGCTATGTTCACAAAGGATGACTTTTATTTCTTGGGAAGAAGCATCCAGAATATATTGATGGAACATCTCAGGTGTGAGGTAGAGGTCAGCCTCTACACCCTGGAGAATGCTGTTCCCAGAACCAGCATGCAGGGCCATGACTTTGACTTGGCACTAGGCGATCCTCCTTGCCCCAAGAACTAAGCGAATTATGAGATGATTTTAGGTGTCTTTTGATTCGCTTAGTCATGGTTGCCAAGGAGATAGATTCATCCAGTGTGCATAACTGTCCCATTCACTATGTCCCAGTATACAGAAGTGAAGGCTTCTGATAAAGTTGGTTGTTCTGGGAGAGAAAAGCCATCAGCTGCATCAAAGTCTTCTGAGTACAATTCAGACTTATTCACGTTTGTTCCACTTCACCAATCTGGTTCCAGAAACTCTCGTCTTGTACCACTACCAGTCTCGAGTCTCTCAGACTTTCTTTTTATGTTTATAGAGTCTATTTGACTCTTTTCATATCATTCATTTTCCTTTATAATGCTTATGTTTTTCCCTATCTTCTTGACCATATGTAATATAATATCTGTTTTAATGCCTTTTTTCTGCTAATTTTATCATTTCTGTTAATTCTGAGTCTTTTTTTTTTTTTCCCAGAAATAGATGTTCACTAAATGAGAAAATAGATATCAACAAACATCAGGAAAAGGAAGCATTTCATAATGAATACCATGGAGGAAAGTAATATGGAAAACCAACCCAACAATCATATGGATAAAGACACACACAGTTGTAGCCACAGAAAAAGCCACAGAAAAAGTACTTGAAAACAAAATACAGAGTGTCTCAAACATCACCATACATAGGAAAAATGGGAAATTGTAGCTAAATGTACCTTTATTTTCAAAATAGTCATTACATACTTTTAATTTTAGTTTGAAAATTAACTAGGAAAAATTATCCCAAATGTAGAGGATACTTACTCAGAACTGAAGATAGCACATAAAAATTCAACAACTTTGTCTAGTTGGAAAGTTAACCTTTTGGACAATACCAAATAACAGTAGGAAATACTAGACGACAGGGACATTATCTGCCACCAACACAAGAGGTCACTACCAGAGGCTATTACAGGAGCATCCAGCATACACCTGCTACAGTGATTTTTAATACCTGAGGCCAGGCTGGGCACAGTGGTTCATACCTGTAATCCTGGCACTCTGGGAGGTTGAAGCGGGAGGATCCCTTGAGCTCAGGAGTTTGAAACCAACCTGAACAAAGCAAGACTCCATTTCTGCTAACAATAGTCAGGCATGGTGGTGGGCACCTACAGTCCCAGCTACTCAGGACAGTGAGGCAGGAGAATCACTTGAGCCCAAGAGTTTGAGTTTGCTGTGAGCTAGGCTGATGCCATGGCACTCCAGCCGTGGCAGCAGAGTAAGACTCTGTCTCAAAAGTAAAACAAAGCAAAACAAAACTAAAACTAAAAAAATTTTAAAAGTATAAAAACAAATGAGGGCAGTTCATTTGTGCCATGGAGAATGCAAGAATTCAGAAATATGAAGTATTCAGCCTCACCAAGAAACACATACGCATGAGTACAAAGAGGTGCAACTTCTAAAAAATACAAGCCACGTGGACGTTGCCAACGCTGCAGTAACAGGCACACCTGTGCAGTGCTGAGCGCAAACCGACACCTGGGCACCCGGCGCTGAGATGGGGTAGGGACAGATGTCATGGAGACCAAGGTACCGCTGCCTCACGGGAACATGCAGGAACCCAGGACAACAGCATCAGCTCTGATCTCAGGTTGGAGCTGCCACCATGGGAAAGCACAAATCCCAGGAAGATTTTGATTAAGGTGAGGACAATCTGCTTGTCCTCTGTTCTTGAATACATGACTGGAGTTTGGGAAGAAAGCAAGAGAAAGCAAACACCAAGCTCCAGAAGCACAAAGTTCTTGAAAGCATGAGCTGACTGGCTTTCTGTTTTGATTGACTGACTTTTACCCTCATTGTGAGTGGTATTCCTCACAGATGACAGGTAAAAACCGAAGAAAGAGTGACCAGAGTGTAGCCAAAGCAGCGATGTTTATTTCGACACTTGGGTGCCAGTGGCTAAGATCTAACTGACGTCAGTGGGAGAGCGGGTCAGTCTTACATAGCTGGCCGAGGGGGAGCTGATGAGCTCATTTCTACCAAGGACCACCAAACTGCTCTTCTTATCAGGACATTAAAGATGTTATCTCATCATAGTGACTCTCTTGGCCGGTTCCTCTTATCTTCTCTCTGGTGGATCTACAATTGGGCCAGGGCAAGGGCGTGCCTGCAGCATGTCTCTCTTATGTGCGTTATGTCCACCTGTAACAAAGTCTCACAGAATGGCTTTTCAAAATGGAGTTAGTTTGGCCGACCTAACAGTATTCTCCTTCTTTGCAAACTTACTGAATTTCTGAATGGATACTAGGTTGTCAGTTTCACATGGATGGGTGCTGATCTTCCTCCTCCTCCTCCTCCCTCTCCCTCTTCTTCCTCTTCTTCTCAGTAACAACAAACACTGTACTATAACTCCTTGGTTAAATGTATTCCTAACTGCTGTCAGCTGCTTCTTCTAAAAGTGGAGCTTTTGCTAGTGACTTAGCCATTTCACACAAAAGTCAAGTTTTCTATCACAGTACCAATACCTACTACCCCCAAAACCAAAGAGAGTGGAGCTTTCAACTCAAGAGAAAACTGTCCACTCACCCCCCAAAACGATGAGTGGCACATTTTTCTGTATTCCTTAAGGATTCTCAGACTCATTATAAATCTGTACGTTTCTTTTGTTTTATATTTCAGAGTATTACAGGGTCACAAATATTTTGTTACATGAATTGCTTGTGTACACAGTTTGAGTCAGAGTTATAACTGTGCCCCTCACCAGGATAGTGTGCATTGTACCTGTTAGGTATGAATTTACCCCTCTCCTTACCCCTCCCATCTGCTTGCTTTCAGTTAAATTTTACTACTACATATGCACATGGGTATTGGTCCATTAGTGCCAATTTAATAGTGAGTACATGTAGTGTTTGTTTTTCCATTTATGTGAAACTTCACTTAGAAGAATGGTCTCCAGTTCCACCCAGATTTTACAAAAGCTATTAGGTCATTTTTTATGGCTGAGTAGTACTCAACGATATATATATATATATATATATATATATATATATATATATCACATTTTATTAAGCCACTCATGTATTCATGGTCACTTAGGTTGGTTCCACATCTTTGTGATTGCAAATGGTGCTGTAATAAACATTTGAGTGCAGGTGTCTTTTTGATAAAATTGCCTATTTTCCTTTGGGTAAATACCCAATAGTGAGATTGCTAAATCAAATAGTAGGTCTACTTTTAGATCTTTGAGATAATCTTCATATAGCTTTCTACTGAGTTTGTATTAGTTTGTTAGTTTGCAATTCCAACAACAGTGTGTAACAGTTCCTTTTTTTTGAGACAGAATCTCACTCTCTTGCCCTGGGGTAGATTGCCATGGCATCATCACAGCTCATAGCAATCTCAAACTCTGGGGCTTAAGTGATCCTCACGCCTCAGCTTCACGAGTAGCTGGATCCACAGGCACCCACCACAATACCTCACTAAATTTTTCTATTTTAGTAGCGATGGGATCTCACTTTTGCTCAGGCTGGTCTCAAACTCTGGAGCTCAAGTGATCCTCCCACCTTTTGCCTTGGCCTCCCTTACAGGCATGAGCCACCACACCTGGCCAAAAGTTTCTTTTTCTCCACATCCACACCAGCATCTGTTTGGGCACTTTTTTTTTTTTTTTTTGAGACAGAGTCTCACTCCGTTGTCCTAAGTAGAGTGCCACAGCATCATAGTTTGTTGCAACCTCAAACTCCTGGGCTCAAGTGATCCTCTTGCCTCAGCCTCCCCAGTAGCTAGGACTACAGGCCCACACCGCAATGCTCAGTTTTTCTATTTTTTAGTAGAGACGGGGTTCTTGCTCTTACTCAGGAGGGTCTCGAATTCCTGACCTTAGGCAATTCACCCACCTCAGCCTCCCAAACTGCTAGGATTATAGGTGTGAGCCATGGCACTGAGCTGTTCGGGACTTTTTGATAAATACCATTCTAGTGGTTTTTGTTTGTTTGTGGGAAAGTCTCACTCTGTCACCCTGAGTAGAGTGCCGTGGTATCATAACTCACAGCAACCTCAAATTCATGGACTCAATTGATCTCTCACCTCAGCCTCCTGAGTAGCTGGGACTACAGGTGCCTACCACCATATCTGGCTATTTTTAGAGGATGTTGGCTTAGGCTGGTCTCAAACTCTTGTGTTCAAGCAATCCACCTGCCTTGGCCTCCCAGAGTGACAGAGTTCTCCCACTTTTTTATGGAGTTGTTTGATTTTTTTTCTTGCTGATTTTCCTGAGTTCTTTGTAAACTCTGGTTCTCAGCCTTTTATCAGATATGTAGCATGTACGTATGCTCTCCATACTTACTCTTTCAACATGTAAGATTTCAAGACATTCACACTTATTGAAAGAGTTGGTAAGTGAGATGGATTTCTGTTCATCCTGTTGAGTAGAATGAACTCAAGCAGTTCACTGCTTTGTTTTACCTCTTGAATCATTGTGGTATCTAGACTGAGAACTTTACTATTTGGATGGTTTTACACCGGTAGGTGCCTATTGTGCTGATCAGTGTTTAATACAGATCTGAATACTTCCAGCAGGGAAAGTTTGGTCTTGACAAATTCCCTCAGCATTTGCTTGTGTGTGAAAGTCTTTATTTCTCCCTTATATCAGAAACTCAGATTTTCAGGATACAAAATTTGAACTGGCCATTATTCTGTTTGAGAAGACTAAGAATGGGGTTCCAGTCCATTCTTGCTTGTAAAATCTCAGAGGAGAATTCTGAAGTTAGTCTGATGGGTTTTCCTTGATATGTTACCTGATGCTTTCACTTATGGTTCATAGGAGTTTCTCTTTTGTTTCAACTTCAGCCAGTCAGATGACTATCTGTATGGTGTTTGCCTCTTAGTGATGAACCTCTCAGGAGACCATTGTGCTTCTGGTATGTGGATGTCCAGATTTGTAGCAAGACCTAGAAAAATTTTCCTCAAGTATTTCCTCAAATAGGTTTTCCAGCTCCTGTCTATTTTCTTCTTCACCCTCAGAGATATGTAAAGCTCTTGTGTTTTTTTGTTTCTTTATTTTTGAGACAGAGTCTCACTCTGTCACCTGGGCTAGTGTGCCATTGCCTTAACCTAGCTCACACCAACCTCGCACTCCTGAGCTCAAATATTCCTCCTGCTTTGGCCTCCTGAGTAGCTGGGACGACAGGTGCCCATCACCACACCCAGTTCATTTTTCTATTTTTAGTAGAGATGGCATCTTACTTTGTTCAGGCTGGTCTCAAACTCCTTAGCTCAAGTGATCCTTCTACCTTGGCCTCCCAGAGTGCTGCAATTACAGGTGCAAGCCACCATACCTGGTGTAGATAGTTCTTATCTTAGGTCTCTTTACATAATCCCATATTTTCTTATAGGCTTTTTGTTCCTTTTATTTCTCTGTTCTTTGTCTTTGACTGACTTGTTTAATTCAAAAGTATTGTCTTCTAGCTCTGACATTCTTTCTTGTGCCTGATCAAGCCTATTCTTAAGGCTTTCCACTGTGTTTTGTATTTCCTTTAATGAAGTTTTCATTTCCAGAAGTTCTGCTTAATTTTTTTTTTTTAGTAATTTTATTTCTTTAGTGAATTTTTCATTCACTTCCTACATTGTTTCTGTGGTTTCTTTGTGTTAGATTTCTATTTTTTCTTGTATTTCATTGAACTTTCTTATATTACATATTCAACTTCTTTATCAGTCATTTCAATATTCTCATTTTGGCTGGCTTCCTTTGGTATGGAGCTATTGTTTTCTTTGGGGTGGTGCCCTTTCACTTGAATTTTTCATGTATCCATAGATCTTTTGCTAATTCCTTCTCATCTGGAGCAGCTTTTGCTTCTCATTTTTGGATTTTCTTTTTTTTTTTACATTATGTCATGCCCAGTTTAATCTCTGAGCCAGTGCATGACGCTTATGGGTAAGACTCTATCACATCCTGTGTAATTGAGTCAGTAAATGCTACAAAGGGCATGCAAATTCATCTCCCCATCAGTAGGTAGAACTTGCTGGAATGAACAAGCTGCAATGTTTTGGGGTCCTGTGATTCGGTCTAGTCCCTCAGGAGAAGCACTTGATTGCCCCAGGTGGTAGGTGGGGCTGTGGAACTTCCGGTGAGTCTGAATTCTGTGCCACAGCAGAGAGAGATGAGAGAATGTGGCTGAGTAAGACTTTGTTGGGTGAGCTTGCTCTCAGGCCAACCACCCCCATAACTGTGATGCAGGCTGAGAGATTCCTTGCCCAATATTATGGCCTGAGCTGAGAATTTGGCCCTTCTATAGGGAGAGGGGTACCCTGTGAGCATGCTGCAGCTGAGAATTACACTGCACTCTCTCTGCTGATCTGGCCAGGCAGGCACTCTTACATCCTGAGACTAATTCACAAATCTCTGCTCTGTGCTCCTGAGCAAAGTGATGGAGACCTGGGGGTATGGGATCTGGCCTGTGGGCCTATGCCTAAGCCCTAAAGATCAATCCCTAACCATGCCAGGGAGAAGTACACTGGTCCTGAGTTGCCCTTGCCATTATTTCCAGGTATATCTGTGAGGGTGTTTCCAGAAGAGATTGGCATTTTACTTAGTGGACCAAGTAAGGAGAGTCTGTCCTCACCCAGTGTGACAAGCACCATCTGACTGAGTGAAGGCCCAGATAGAACAAAATGGCAGAAGAAAAGCAAATTCCCTGTTTCTCTTCTAGAAATAGGACATCCCTCTTTTCCTGCCATTGGACCTCAGAACTCGAGGTTCCCTGACCTTTGGAATATGGGCTTTGCACTAGCAGCCCGCCCAGGTCCTCAGGCCTTTGGCCTTGGATGAAGAGTTGCATCATTGATTTCCCTGATTTTAAGACCTTGGAACTTGAACTGAGCCATACCACTGGCTTTCCTGGGTCTCCAGCTTTCCAACAGCCCATCATGAGATTTCTTAGCCTCTATAGTCTTATGAGCCAATTCACACAATAAATCTCCTCTCATCTCCCCATATGTATCTCTATTAACCCTGTATCTCTGGAGAATCTTGACCAATACAATGATTAAATTGTCTGTGACAGATAAGGGGGTTATATGGAGACTTTGACGAGCCTCTATAGATGATTCACTGTCTAAACATTTAGGATTTTGGAGCTAAGTTATGCCATCCTCTGCTACTAACCATTCCTCTTTTGAAAATGGCTTACGGTTTGCCAGTAGACAGTAGAAGGGATGAAACACTTGACTACAGGTCACCAAGTGATGAACTGAGTGTTGTCTGGTCATACATTTCAGCATGCACAGAAGCACTTCCTCTCAGGTGGGACTGGTCTATACGAGACCAGGTAAATCCAGAAGACACAGGTAAACTTCATAAGTAAAAGGCCCAGGTGCCTATGGCCCCTACGCCAGCTTTACTGTTCCTTTCTCGCAACCTACATTGTGGAAGAGTCTATTCCCAAAGAAGGCCACACTGATATCTCTTGTCCCATGTTTGCTTCTAGACCATTGACACTCACTCATCAGGATTTAGAGTCTATGTACCCTCATGTTGAACCTCTGCCTTGACCAATAGAGTAAAGGAAGTGTGATATTATGTGACTTCTGGCATTCATGGGAACTCAGTTTGGGAACTTCACCATGCTATGAGAATCCAGAAGTAGCATGTGGAGAGGACTACATATGAAGGGGAACAGAGATCAGACCCACAATCCCAGCTAATTAGCAGCCAATATCCAGCACCAACTTTCCAGTTATACAAATGAGCCAAATTGAAAGTTCATCCACCAGACTCCAGTCATGTTTCATAACCGATCTCATATAGAATAGATATAAACCACCCCTGCTTAATCTTGCCCAAATAACAGATTCATGAGCAAGATACTGCTGTTTTGGAGTGGTTAGTTAGCAATAGGTAACTAACATAGATGTATTCATCTATGATCCTGAAGGACTATGAGAAAGGACATCCTCTCAGTAGGCAGAGCTAAACAGTATGCCTGGGTCACTCATTATGCCTAGAAAAAGAAGTAGTGAGGGGTACAGACCTACACTGATTTATGGGTTAATTGTTTGACCAAATAGTTAGGGACTTGGAAGGAATGTGATTAGAAAATCAGTGCCAAGGAAGACTAAGAAGAGGTATGTGGAGAGACTGCTCTGAAATCAGCCCTGGATATGAAGATATTTGTATTTTGTATGACTGCTTACCAAAGAGCAGCCTCAAAATAGAAAAATCTTAATCATCATACCAACAATGTAATCTGTTCCACCAACATCAGTGGTGGTACCTTCTCCAGTGACCCCTATACTTGCCCCCAAAAAATCTTGAAAAAATGGCCAAAGTGGCAAAAATGGAAAATATGTAAAGGCTTAGCAACTTGAACTTCCACAACTCAAACTGACAATAGCAAAGGTCAACAATGAGCTTCCAATGTGACCACATTTCCCAGGAGAACAGCCTAGCATATGGTGTTAGATTGTTTTCATTGGGTCACTTCCATATTGGAAAGGATAGCACTTTGTTGTCATTGGAATCAACACTTACTTTGTATACAGATTTGCCTTCCCTGCAAAACCCACCCTCTATGGACTTAATGGGCTTTTTCAATGTCATAGTATTCCACAATGGATTGCATCTGACCAAGGAACTTACTTTACAGCAAATGAAATATAGCAATGTGTTCACCCATGGAATTAACTGGTCCTGTGTTCACTATCACCCTGAAGCATTTGGTCTCATAGAGTGACAGAATGGCCTTGTGAAGATTCAGTTCTATTCCCAGCTACATAGCAACATATTTTGAGGTGGGGTAATGCCCTCCATGATGCAATAGATACTATAAGTCAATGAACACTATTTAGTCAGGATTCCTGGGAACTGAGGAACAAAAACAGGAATGATAATTGTGAGTAGAGCCACTCCCATCCCCACCCCTAGTAATTCCTGCAAAGTTTTGCTTTTCATTGTCTTAAGTTTGGACTTATCTGCTCTAGAGTTCTTTTTTCCTAAGGAAGGAATGTTTCCATCAGGGAACATGGCTATAGTTCCATTTAACTGGAAATGGAAACTGTGCCTGGCCACTGTGGAACTGTAGTTCTATGCATGTGTTGGCAACTTTCTTATTTGTGGGCTTCCAAACTATGGCAAAGGTGGCTCCCTTTGCAAACTAGTTTTGCAATATGGTTCTTGTTTTCATTCCTGGGAGCTCAAACAGCTCCTTCAAATCTTCTAATGACTTCCTAAGAACTGGTTATAAATCTGCTTCCAGCTAGAATGACTTCTGTTATCTGCAACAGAACCCTGACCAATACAATTGGTAATATCCAGATTTGGGGCAGGTTCAAAAAATACATCATTTCGTATCCCACTGATTGGAATATAAATTGATACAACTTCATGATGATATTGCTGCCTCAAAAGTTCTTACCCTTTTATTTATAATTTATTTCTAGAGATGTATCCTAAGGAAATAATCAAAGACTCATCCAAAGGTTTCCCATCCATGCAGACAATGATCATATTTGGTGGTGGTTAATAGTAATGTTTCCAACCATAGTAAATAAAATGGGTAAATATTCATGATGTCATGTTAAATGAAGAAAGCAGTCTACATATACATATTTCAATATATTATGGATAAATAACATGATGCTTTGGATTTTAAAATACTTCAGAAAAAATGGAGAGGAGGAAGATAGATGAAAAACCCAGCTGGCAAAATGTTGGTAACTATTGAAACCACCTATTGAGCACATGGAGATTTGTTACAGTTCTCTTTCTACTTTTTGTATGTGCTTGAAATTTGCCATAGTGAAAGTTTTAAAAAGTTTTAAAGAAAACAAAATTGCATGCACAGTATGTGTCTGTTTTGTAACAACATTTATAAGTGCACATACATAGAACAAACTTAGAAATACATCAAAATTGAATGATCAATGGTTGCCAGGATTAGGGGTAAGGGATGAATAAACAGGCAACAGAGAATTTTCAGGACTTTGAAATAATTCTGTATAATACTAGAATGGTGGATATATGTCATTGCACATTTGTCCAAATCCAAAGACTGTACACCACCAAAAACGAACCTTAATGTAACCTGTGTACTTGGAATGATGTATCTGTGTAGGTGCACTGATTTTTTTTTTTTTTTTTTTTTTTTTTTTGAGATAGAGTCTCACTTTGTCATCCTTGGTAGAGTGCCATGGCGTTATAGCTCACAGCAACCTCAAACTCTTGGGCTCAAGCGATTCTCTTGCCTCAGACTTCCGAGTATCTGGGACTACAGGTGCCCACCACGACGCCTGGATATTTTTAGAGACAGGGTCTCACTCTTACTCAGGCTGGTCTTAAACCTGTGAGCTCAGGCAATCCACCCTCCTCGGCCTCCCAGAGTGCTTGGATTATAGGTGTGAGCCAGCGTGCCTGGCCTAGGTTCATGATTATAATAAATGTACTATGGTGCAGGATGTAGATAGTGGGGGAGTGTGTGCATACGTGGGGGCAGGGATATGTGGGAATTCTGCTTAATTTTACTGTGAACCTAAAACTACCCTAAAAAATAAAGTCTATGTGGATGCCACAAAAGCAATATTAAGTAGGAAGATTATAGCAATAAATACCTATATTAAAAAGCAAGACCATATATACAAATATACGGTCATAAAGTAATGTGATGGAAATTGGAGGAGGGAAGGTAAGGAGGTAAGGGATAAAAAAATTACCTATTGGGTATAATGTATGCTATTCTGGTGATAGGTACACTAAAAGCCTGACTTCAACATTATACAATTAATCCATGCAGCAAAAAACACTTGTATCCCATAAATCTATTGAAATTTTATTTATTTATTTATTTTTATTTTTAATTAATTATTATTATTATTTTTTTTTAGGCAGCGTCTCACTGTGTCGCCCTGGGTAGAATGCCATGGCATCATAGCTCACAGCAATCTCAAACTCTTGGGCTCAGTGATCCCCTTGCCTCAGCTTCCTAAATACCTGGAACTATAGGTGCCCGCCACACAGCCTGGCTAGTTTTTCTATTTTTAGTAGAGAAGGGGGTCTCACTCTTGCTCAGGCTGGTCTCAAACTCCTGAGCTCAGATATTTCACCCACCTTGGCCTCCCAGAGTGTTGGGATTACAGGTGTGAGCCTCTGCACCTTGCCTGAGTTGGCTTTTTGAAAAAACAAACAAAATTGATAAACTCTTACCTAGACCAAGAAAAAAAGAGAGAGTCAAGTAAATAATATGAGAAATGAAAAAGGAGACATTACAAAGGATGCCTCAGATATAAAAGGATTGTAAGGAAGTACCATGAATAATTATATGCCAACATATTCAATAACCTGGAAGAAATGGATAAATTCCTAGAAACACACAACCTACCAAAACTGAATCAAGAAGAAATAGGACCCAAACAGACCAATAACGAATAAGTAGATTGAATCAGTAGTCAGAAACCTCTAAAATAAAGGCCTGAGACGAGATGGCTTTGGAGGTGAATTCTATCAAACACTCAAGACGAATGAATATTACTAATTCTAAATTCTTCCAAATAATAGAAGGGTAGGAACACTTCCAAACTCATTTTAGGAAACCAGCACCACCTTGATGCCAAAGCCAGATGAAAACACCACAGGAAAAGAAAACTACAGGATGGGTGGCGCATGTGGCTCAGTGAGTAGGGTACTGGCCCCATATACCAAGGGTGGCAGGTTAGAACTCAGCCCTGGCCAAACTGCAACAAAAAAATAGCCAGGCATTGTGACGGGCACCTGTAGTCCCAGCTACTCTGGAGGCTGAGGCAAGAGAATCACCAAAGCCCAGGAGTTGAAGGTTGCTGTGAGTTGTGATGCCACAGCACTCTACCAAGGTCTCTACCAAAGAGAGACACTCTACCAAGAGTCTCTACCAAAGTGAGACTCTGTCTCTAAAAAAAAGAAAGAAAGAAAGAAAGAAAGAAAGAAAGAAAGAAAGAAAGAAAGAAAGAAAGAAAGAAAATAAACTACAGGCCAATATCCTTGACAAAAATATATGCAAAAATTATCAATAAAATAATAGTAAATCAAATTCAACAACACATAGAAGAGATTATATGTGTACTCATGACCAAGTGGGATTTATCCCTGGAATGCAAGAATGGTTTAACATACACAAATCAATGTTACATACCACAATTTTAACAGAATGAAGGTTAAAGATCACACAACTATCTCAATAGACACAGAAAAAATTTTTGACAAAATTCAACATCCATTCATGACCTGAGTGGCAATGGTGGGAAATGAGAAAGGACATGAAAGACATAAAACACACAAGGGACAAAGAATAGGATGGGGTCGGGAAGGCTGACACAGCTGATGGCTGCAGCCAGTACCCAGTCATGGAAACAGCGTGGTGCTGAATGATGTAAATCAGCACATGGGGTAAAGATCAACCTTAAAGAGGAAAAACTGTGCGCTTGCTGATAAGGTATGCATGGGCTACTGACTTCAGGCAGGGGAAAAGAATGTTGTTTGAAGGAGGAGAAGTGGTTGAGGGCAGCTCCCTGAGCGTCTCCCAGGCTGTGGGAGCCCATTCTCCACAGGGTGGGGGTCGGGAAAAGGGAAACTGACAAAATATGGTCCAGGGCCCTAAGCAAGTGTGCTCACATCATGTTCTGTGTCCAAATCCAGGAGGAGGAGAATGTATAAACAGAAAAATAAAGTGAAAGCAGGTTGGTGTTTAAAAAAAATCAACGGCATTTCTATATACAAACAATAAACTAATAAGGAAAACAAGAAAAATAATCCCAGTTATCATAGCAACAAAAAGAATAAGATACATTGGAATAAACTTAACCAAAGAGGTGAAATACTTGTATGCTAAAAATTATGAAACATTGATAAAAGAAATTAAAGAAGACACAGAGAAATAGAAAGACATCCTGTGTTCATGATTGTAAAAAAATTAATATTGTTAAAATGTCCAAAGTGATTTATAAGTGTCAGTGTAATTCATATCAAAATTCTAATGGCCCCAGAAATAAATCCATATACTTACAGTCAACTGAGTTTTGGTAAAGGTGCCAAGAACACACAATAGGAAAGAACAGTCTCTTCAATACATTGTGTTAGAAAAACTGGGTATTCACAGACAGAAAAATAAAATTGGACTTTTACACTAGTCACAGAAATTTACTCAAAATAGATTGAAGATTAAACATAAGAGATGGAACAGTAAAACTACTAGAAGAGAACATAGGGCAGCTTCTTGACATTGGTCTAGGAAAGAAATTTTTGGATATGATGCCAAAAGTACAGGCAAGAAAAGCAAAGACATGGGTTTGCACTCAACTAAAAAGCTTCTGCACATCAAACAGTTAACAGAGTGAAAAATAACCTGGGAGAAATATTTGCAAATATTTGCATACATTCTGATAAATTGTTAGTATCCAAAATATAAGGATCTCAAATAATTCAATAGCAAAAAAAGCAACTTGATTTAAAAATGGGCAAAAGATCTGAATAGACATTCCTCAAAAAGGCATTCCAACAGCCAAGAAACGAAAAAGTTCTCAGCATCACTAATCACCAGGGAGATACAAATCAAAACCAATAAGAGATAACACCTCATACCTCTTAGGATGATTATCATCAAAAAGACAAAAGAAAAAATTATTGGCAAGGGTGTGAAGTTAAAGGAACCCTTATATACTATTGGTGGGAATGTAAATTGGTATAGCCATTGGGGAATAGTATTGAGATTCCTCAAAAATTAAAAATAAATCTGCCATATATATGACCCAGCAATCTCACTTCTGGGTAAATATCCAAAGGAAGTAAAATTAGCATCTTGACGAGATATCTGCACTCCCATGTTTATTGCAACATTATTCACAATAACTGAGATACAGAAACAAACTAAATGTCCATGGACAGGTGAATGGATAAAGAAAATGTGATATATGTATGTGTGCAGAAATATATGTGTATATATGTATACAAGGTCTGATAAGTTTGTGAACTCATCCTACAAAAACTTCTATGTACCTTATTGCTGAATATCACTACAGTCACCTTAGAAGCACTCCCCTTGGGCATGCACCAAGGCCTATCCCTAGTTTGCCCTTCAATGCAATTTTGGAACTCTTTTTTGGAATGATCATCAGAGCTGCTATCATACAAAAACATGCAGCAACAATATTGAATGCCACTCAGCAGGACCCTGCCACTGTGGACACAAACGTAGCTGTAAAACACTGATAGTACCAAGATATGAAACTTTACTGATTCATTTGCACAATGCGGCCAATGTAAGTGCACAATGGCAAGTTCACTAACTTAATTGTCAGACCTTGTATGATGACAGCTCTGAAGGTCATTCCAGAAAAGGAGTTCCCAAATTGCTTTGAATGGTGGACTAGGAGCTGGACTGGGAGCGTCAGTGCACAGCTTCCCAAAGGAAGTATTTAGAAGGTGACTGTAGTGATATTCAGCAATGTGGTATGTAGCACCTTTTCTAGAATGAATTTGTAAACTTAATTGCCAGACTCGTATACATGTGCATATGTATATCCAGTGTATTGACATAGATGTGTGCATACATAAAATGAAATATTAGAAAAGAAGGAAAAAAAATTTTTTTGAGACAGAGTCTCATTTTGTTGCCCTCAGTAGAGTGCTGTGGCGTCACAGCTCATAGCAACTTCAAACTCTTAGGCTCAAGCAATTCTCTTGCCTCAGCCTCCCAAATAGCTGGGACTACAGGTGCCTGCTATAGTGCCCAACTATTTTTAGAGACAACAAGGTCTCCCTCTGGCTTAGGCTGGTTTCAAACCTATGAGCTCTGCCTCCCAAGTGCTGAGATGACAGGTGTGAGCCACCACACCTGGCTGAAAAGAAGGAAACTCTGCCATTTCCAGCAACATGGATGAACCTAGAGAACATTATGTTAAATGAAATAAACAGGGCACAGAAAGATAAATACTGCATGATCTCACTTATATGTGGAATTTTAAATAGGGGGGCTGGGCACAGTGGTCCACATCTATCATCCTAGCACTTTGGGAGGCTAAGGTGGAAGGATCACTTGAGCCCATGAGTTTGAGGTTGCAGTGAGCTATGATGATGCCACTGTTCTCTACCATGGAGGACAGAGTGAGATCTTGTGTCAAAATAAATAAATAAATACAAATGAAATAGTGGAACTCCTAGGAGCCCAGAATAGAATAGTGGTTGATAGGGATTTGGGGAGTGGAAGAGAAACAGGGAGATGTTGGCCCAAGTGTACAAGGTTTTAGTTATTTAAGACAAATAAAATTGGGTGGCTCATTGGGTAGGGCACCAGCTCCATATACCAAAGGTGGCAGGTTCAAACCCAGCCCCAGCCAAACTGCAACAAAAAAATAGCTGGGGGTTGTGGTGGGTGCCTGTAGTCCCAGCTTGGGAGGCTGAGGCAAGAGAATCGCCTAAACCCAGGAGTTGGAGGTTGCTGTGAGCTGTGATGCCAAGGCACTCTACTGAGGGCAATAAAATGAGACTCTGTCTCTACAAAAAAGAAAAAAAGACAAAATCTGGAGAACTAATGAACAGTGTGACCATGGTTAACAACACTGTATTGTGTGCTTAAAATTTGCTAAGAGGGTAGATCTTAAGTTCTTGATTGTAATTAGCTTGATTGTGATGATCATTTCACAATGTATATGTATATCAAACATAAAATTGTACACTTTAAAAATAACCAATTTTTAATTTGTCTATTATGTCTTGATAAGAAGAAGGAAGAAGGAGGAGGAGAAGGAGGACGAAAAAGAAGGAAGAATAAGAAATAGTCACCAACAATGACAAGAGGAAAGCATGCAAAGAAAAGGCCATAGTGTGAGACACCAGCCCAAGTATCTCACAGGAGGAATACACACCCAGACACACACACACACACACACACACACACA
>CAUYPK010017543.1:0-30219 GCA_963574355.1 Loris lydekkerianus
TATCAATATTCTCCATTAATGTGAACGGCTTAAACTGTCCTCTAAAGAGGCACAGGTTAGCTGACTGGATACAAAAACTCAGGCCAGATATTTGCTGCATACAAGAGTCACATCTTACCTTAAAAGATAAATATAGACTCAAAGTGAAAGGATGGTCATCGATATTTCACGCAAATGGTAATCAGAAGAAAGCAGGTGTTGCAATTCTATTTGCAGACACAATAGGCTTTAAACCAACAAAAGTAAGAAAGGATAAGAATGGTCACTTCATATTTGTTAAGGGTAATACTTAATATGATGAGATTTCAATTATTAATATTTATGCACCCAACCGGAATGTGCCTCAATTTATAAGAGAAACTCTAACAGACATGAGCAACTTGATTTCCTCCAGCTCCATAATAGTCAGAGATTTCAACACTCTTTTGTCAGTATTGAATAGATTCTCCAATAAGAAGCTGAGCAAAGAAATGTTAGATTTAAACCTAACCATTCAACATTTGGATTTAGCAGACATCTACAGAACATTTCATCCCCCCTAAACTGAATACACATACTTCTCATCAGCTCAAGGAACATACTCCAAAATTGAGCACATCTTAGGTCACAAGTCTAACCTCAGTAAATTTAAAGGAATAGAAATTATTCCTTGCATCTTCTCAGACCACTATGGAACAAAAGTTGAACTCAGTAACAATCTGCATACTCATACAAAAACATGGAAGTTAAATAACCTTATGTTGAATGATAACTGGATCAGAGATGAGATTAAGAAAGAAATTGCCAAATTTCAGGAACAAAACGACAGTGAAGACACGAATTATCAGAACCTCTGGGATACCACAAAGGCAGTCCTAAGAGGGAAATTTATAGCACTGCAAGCCTTCCTCAAGAGAATGGAAAGAGAGGAAGTTAACAACTTAATGGGACATCTCAAGCAACGGGAAAAGAAAGAACATTCCAACCCCAAACCCAGTAGAAGAAAAGAAATAACCAAACTTAGAGCAGAATTAAATGAAATTGAAAACAAAAGAATTATATAACAGGTCAATAAATCAAAAAGTTGGTTTTTTTCAAAAGGTCAATAAAATAGATAAACCTTTGGCTAACCTAATCAGAAAAAGAGTAAAATCACTAATTTCATCAATCAGAAATGACAAAGACAAAATAACAACAGGCTCCTTAGAAATTCAAAAAATCCTTAATTAATATTACAAGAAACTTTATTCTCAGAAATATGAAAATCTGAAGGAAATTGACCAATACTTGGAAGCACATCACCTTCCAAGATGTAGCCAGAATCAAGTGGAAATGTTGAACAATCCAATATCAAGTTCTGAAATAGCATCAACCATACAAAACCTCCCTAAAAAGAAAAGGCCAGGACAAGATGGCTTCACATCAGAATTCTACCAAACCTTTAAAGGAGAACTAGTACCTATATTACTCAACCTGTTCCAAAATGTAGAAAAGGAAGGAAGTCTTTTCAACATGTTCTATGAAGCAAACATCACCTTGATTCCAAAACCAGGAAAAGACCCAACAAGAAAAGAAAATGATAGACCAATATCACTAATGAATATAGATGCAAAAATATTCAATAAGATCCTAACAAACAGAATCCAGCAACACAGCAAACAAATTATACATCATGACCAAGTCAGTTTTATCCCAGGGTCTCAACGTTGGTTCAATATACATAAATCTGTAAGTATAATTCAGCACATAAACAAATTAAAAAACAAAGACCATATGATTCTCTCAATTGATGCAGAAAAAGCTTTTGATAATATATAGCATCCCTTCATTATAAGAACACTTAAGAAAATTGGCATAGAAGGAACATAAACTGATAGAGGCCATCTACAGCAAACCCACAGCCAATCTCATATTGAATGGAGTTAAACTGAAATCATTTCCACTCAGATCAGGAACCAGACAAGGCTGCCCATTGTCCCCACTGCTCTTTAACATTGTAATGGCATCGCAATTAGGGAAGAAAAGGCAATCAAGGGTATTCATATAGGGTCAGAAGAGATCAAACTTTCGCTCTTCGCAGATCATATGATTGTATATCTGGAAAACAAGAGGGATTCTACTATAAAACTCTTAGAAGTGATCAAGGAATACAGCAGCATCTCAGATTACAAAATCAACATTCATAAATCTGTAGCCTTTATATAAACCAACAATAGTCAAGCTGAAAAAACAGTTAAGGACACTATTCCTTTCACAGTAGTGCCAAAGAAAATGAAATATTTGGGATTTTATCTAACAAAGGACATGAAAAATCTCTAGAAAGAGAACTATGAAACTATAAGAAAAGAAATAGCTGAAAATGTTAACAAATGGAAAAACATACCATGCTCATGGCTGGAAAGAATCAACATTGTTAAAATGTACATACTACGCAAGGCAATATGCAATTTTAATGCAATTCCTATTAAAGCTCCACTGTCATACTTTAAAGATCTTGAAAAAATAATACTTCATTTTATATGGAATCAGAAAAAAACCTCAAATAGCCAAGACATTACTCAGAAATAAAAACAAAGCAGGAGAAAGCACACTACCTGACCTCAGACTATACTACAAATCCATAGTGATCAAAACAGCATGGTACTGGCACAAAAACAGAGAAGTAGATGTCTGAAACAGAACAGAGAACCAAGAGAGGAGTCCAGCTATTTACTGTTATTTGATCTTTGACAAGCCAATTAAAAACATTCAGTGGGGAAAAGATTTCCTATTTAACAAATGGTGCTTGGTGAACTGGCTGGCAACCTGTAGAAGACTGAAACTGGACCCACACCTTTCACCATTAACTGAGATAGACTCTCACTGGATTAAAGATTTAAACTTAAGACATGAGACTATAAAAATACTAGAAGAGAGTTCATGGAAAACCCTTGAAGAAATTGTCTGGGTGAGTATTTTATGAGGAGGATCCCTTGGCCAATTGAAGTAGCTTCAAAAATACACTACTGGGATCTGATCGAACTAAAAAGCTTCTGCACAGCCAAGAACACAGTAAGTAAAGCAAGCAGACAGCCCTCAGAATGGGAGAAGATATTTGCAGGTTATGTCTCTGATACAAAGTTCCTCTTACAATTGTGCTCCACCCCCCATGAGATTTTCTTTCTAGGCTGCTTTTCAGGTCAGTCTTACACAGTGTCTCTGTGCTGCCACCTCCTGGCCATAGACAGTGTGAGCAGGGCCTGTGGGAGTGGCGTGCACACACCCAGACTACAGTGACACAGCGCTCCCCACAGCTCCTAAGGCCCCAGGGACTTCTCGAAGCCCAGCCTAAGGAGATGACACCTATGGGCTGCAGACAGGGACAGGCAACATAGGTCCAACTCCTTCCCCAGAAAGTGGCCCTGGCAGAGGCAAGGATCTGTTTTTTTCTCTTGTTGCATTTTTCTTTTAACCTTTCAGTTCAACATTGCCCCTGGTTTCTGTTCAGATGCTTAAATACTTGTGTATTCCTCTGTGTGTGTGTGTGTGTGTGTGTGTGTGTGTGTATGTGTGTGTCCTGTCTAATTCTCTGCATGCAGGGTGTGTCCCTGTCATCAGGACCCCTTCTCTTTATCATGCAGATCAGAACCTAGGGGATAGCACAGTGAATGTAAACTGTAAAGTGCTAACGTGCTAGTGAAGGATGGAACCCCGGTAGGACACCTCTGCACATTGGGATCTGCTTGTGAATCCTTTTCCCTTTGAGGGAAGGACTGAACTAACTTTTACTTCTAGAATCCTGATCTCTGATAAGACTCTGTGAGTGGAGGTGTGTGTGGAGGGGAGGGGAACAGCTGTATATTCAGCCAGGTCAAGTTGGAGGTGCCTTCCCTGAATCTTGGAGCCGCTTTATCTTAACCTTGGAGCCGTTGAGAGTGGGGTGGGAGTGAAGGGTGATGGCTGGGCTGGGGAGTAGGCATGTGTTTGGTGCAGAAAGACCCCAGGCAAGCTGCAGGGGTATAGAGGGGGTTGTGGTATTCCATAAGCCCCCAGAAGCCTGTCCTCTGGTGATTCAGGGTCTGTGAACTTGCAAACTAGCCCTCAAACCTGCAGAAGATGCTGGGGCCCAGCAGTCCCTGCCATCACCCAGCCTTTCCCCTGGATGTCACTGTTGTGCTATGTGAGCAACACTGGGGAGCCCTTCCGGGACCATGAAAAACCCTCCTGGAAGCAGCTGCCCCTGGAGAGAAGGGCCACTCGGTGGAGGAAGCACAGCTTGGCCTAGTTGTGGGCATTTGGGAAGTCAGGGCTCACTGTCCCCCACCATGGTGCTGCCCTAGGGTAGCATCTGCTCTCTGGACCTGGACCTAGAGCAGGACTCATTCTCTAAGGAAAAGGGGCTGGGCCGCTGAGCCCCTTCCCCTTGTGACTTTCAGGCCCTAGGACAGAAGTTCCCAAGTCAGCAGCAGTGGGACAGAGTGAAGGGCCAACTCATTAGGTGGTCTGGAGCCCAGACACAAATCCCAATTACAGCCTCACTGGAAACAGCCTCTCCAGATAAACCTAGAGAAATTGCTTCGCATCTCAGCCTTCCTTCTGCCGCGCACATTCAACAGGACTTCCCCATAGCATTGTTCTAAGGATTCAATGAGAATATTGCACATAAAACTTACTACATAGAGTGCAGCTATTATTGTAACAGAAAGTTTAGAAACAGAATTCAGAGAACCTTCCAAGTGCATAGCCTCGGAGGAAAAATCTTGTTTCTAATCCAATCATGAAAATAAGCGCAAACCCAGGGATTAGACCAAATCAAGGAAGATTTGGCCCGGACCTAATGGAACCAATGCCCTCTTTGCTTTTTACATGGTTTCGGGTTTCTCTGAGATGCTGGCTGTCTCTTCAGGGAGCCTCAGACGCATGTGTTTTGATCTGCATGTTGGGGGGAAGTACCCGAGTTCAACCCTAAGGCAGTCAGGGAATTTTTTTTTTTTCTATTTGAGTGTTGATGTATTTGGAATAACTGAAAACAGACTTAGAGCATATTAAAAGTAAAGCATGCGGAGAGTGCTCCAGGCAGAATGCACAGCCTCCGATGAGAGAGGAGGGGCACAGACCTGTGGAGAAGCTGGGCCAGCAAGTGTCAGCGGGACGCTCCTTGACACCAGTCCAGAAGCTTTCTTTTCCTCTCCCTTTGGTTTTCTTCTCTGGAGTGAAATTTTGCATTGTCAGTTATTAAAGGAGCTGTTAGGTATGAATCCGTGTGGTAGGACGTTGGGTAGCGTGAGCAGATTTTACCAACATCTCCTTCCCTTTATGTAAGTTGTGAGTTTTACCAGGATCCTGTTCCCTTCCATAAACTGGGCATCTGTGTTGCAGGTCTGCTGAGCCAGAGAAGGACCACCTGGGGCCTCTTCTTCCTTTCCTCAAGTGTCCCAGTCAGTCCCAGCTGGGGTTCTGGTACACTTGTGGACAAATTGGAGGTGCAGCCCCTTCTAGCTGTTGACCTAGGTTTGCTAAGTGGGGCCACCCCTCTCACCTCTGAGTAAGTAAGGGGTACCAGTGACATTAAAAAACTATCAAGTCCCCATACAAAATAGCTCAGGGGATAGTAAGCCCAAACTTGGTTAATAACGTCCACCTGTGAATAATCAAAGAACAAGCTGGGAGGTGGAAGTCGCCCCTTCGACTTTACTGTGCACTTGAATCTTCTATTTTTAGGGAACACTTTTGGTGTCTTTATTCCATAGCATTGACTCATCCCACACTTTCTCCTTCCGGGCATCGTTGGGGCTGGACAGAGACACTGTGCCTTTGTCTGCTGGAGGGTAATAGAGACAGGAGAGGCGAGTATGGCATTCTTTCTGGAGAGTGGGGGGAGGTAAATTGGAAAATGAGGAGGGAAGCAGTGGCCCAGCAGCTGCAGAGTCATTCAAAACCATTTTCTCAACTGGGTTAATTGTTCTTCCCATGGTGCAGAGACACCAACGCCTTCAGAGGTCTGCATTTCTTTATTGCAAAGCGCAGCCTATTAAGGGAGACAGATTGTCTACCAGGAGCAGCTGACTTCCTACCTACCTGCCCTTTCTCTCTCGAGTTCTCTCCTGTCCCGCAAGGCAGAGCTCTTTGGCATTAGCTCTGTCACTGGGAAGGGTTGTCAGTGATAGGAGGGGTGGGCAGATTCAGACCAGCTCTGCTTGAGGAGTAGGGAATAATTACAAAATCTCAGGCCCTTATCCAATTACTTTGACATGTGGCCATTCTAGGGAGTTCTAACTGGATTAAGTTCATTATAAAAAGATTAGTCCTAGATGGGGGACTGTGCATAACAAAGTGAACCTTCAGAATGTGTGCTGCTGGGCCACCAAGGACTGGGGGAGTAAGACCCAGTGAATGGCTTTGCTTATTGAATTACTGCTTAGGGATTCGCCAAGGAGTTTTGTTTCAGATAGAGTTTGTGGCTTAAAGCAACTGTCAGCAGTTTCCTGTTTGTTTTCCTTTTTGCAACACTATTCTTCAATGCCATTGTAGTTATTGTCAAAGCACTAATCCAAGATGCTTGTCCCTAATGTTCTGTGTGAGCGTGGAGGTGAGATTATTGATCAAAATGGATCGGAGACACGGGGAGCTCCTGCATTATTCATAAGCTGCGGCTGTGTGCACAGGTAGAGAGCGCGTGCCCATATAGCACCTTGCATTCTCATATTTCCTGGCTTCACAAAGCACTCTCACATTTCTCATTTGACCCACACCACAATGCTTTGGGATAAACAAGCATTATTATAATGATTTCATGGATAATGAAACTGAGACTCTGAGAGACTAATCATGGTCACCCAGCCAAATAGTCCCAGAACTGCAGTCACTGCTTAGACTGTTATTCCTAGCCTAGCATTCTACAAACACACATGAAATCAGTTTACTTTTTTTTTTTTTTTTTTTTTTAAGGCAAGAGTCTCACTTTCTTGCCCCCAGTAGAGTACCGTGGCGTCATATCTCACAGCAACTTCGAACTCTTGGGCTCAAGTGATTCTCTTGCCTCAGCCTGCCAAGCAGTGGAGACTACAGGCACCCGCCACGATGCCTGGCTATTTTTTAGAGACAGAGTCTCACACTTGGTCAGGCTGGTCTTAAACTCATGTCATGAGCTCAAGTGATCCACCTGCCTCAGCCTCCCAGAGTGCTAGGATTACAGGCATGAGCCACCACTACACATGTATTTCTTTTTCTACACATGTATTTTAAACATCAAGTATGTGTTTCACTCATGGTAACACTCACTTAGTTGCCCAGCACTTTTTTTTCTCCTTCTTCTTGACCTTAGGAAAATATTGCATGCAGACAATATCATGGAACCATTCTTTGGGAATTATCCCAAAATCTACTTCTAGTCTATTCTCTGGGGTTTGTCCTTTTTGAGGGAAACTGATCATCATTTCACTTTCCTAGAATAAATGCCTAAGCTCCTTTTAAAAATCTTGGGATTAGGAACATGGTATTAGGGTCAGTGGAAAGATGTAAATTACCAACCAATGTCTTATAATTCCATTTAGTATGACTTACTTTCTTGGGCCCCCCACTCCCTCAGGATAGTAAGAATTAGAAGTCTAAACAGATAAATCCTAGCTCTAGATGTTTGTGAGGACCAGCAGCACCTTCATATGCTCCGCCTCCACTTGCGGGTACTTTTCAACTTAGCCTGGGCTTGTTTTAGAACAAACCTCCAAACAGCCACCACCAAGAATTAGGAATTGGCTAGCAAGATAGTATCTATTTACCATTCTGATTCTGCACTCTGGTGATGCCACAACATCCAGAGGCCTTGAAAGGCACACCCAGAACAGTCAGCAAGTCCCCCTATGTCTAACATCATTTGTGTGATCCCATTTGGTACCCAACAATTCCGGATTCCCAGGGAAGATCAAAGAGAATGTGTAATGATTTAAAAGGTTTTAGATTTAGTAAATGAATACATTCAGATTACAGTACAGATTAGGGCAGAAGCCAGTTTGCCTGAAAAGAAAAAGAGGTTTTTGTGTAAGCAGAAATCTATTGCAGACTAATGAGTCTGTCTCCTTTTCCTCAAAAAGAAATGCCCACACACAGATATATTTTGTATAAATGTTTACACTTCCAATACACAATCCAGTGTATTGACCAAGGTTAAAAACAAACAATATCAATTGTTGAAATATAGTCAAGATTCTTATTTGAAGATACTAGAACCCTACTCCAAAATAGCTTTAACAAAAAGAAAAATTACCGGCTTATAAAACTAAAAATAAAGAGTTTCAGGCAAGACTGGACCAAGTGACTCAATAACGTTATTGGGACTTTTTTCACACCCCAGCATTTTCACACTTAACCTCTTCAGCATGGAGTTTGGCAGACAAAAAGGGCTGTTTATTCTAATAGTTACCACAAAAGATCTGGAGCTTATTCTTATTGGGCCTGGCTTTTTCATGTGCCCCTCCCTAAACCAGTCACTGCTGGGGGATGTACCAATCTGATTAGCCTGGCTTGGATCATGTGATCTCAGCTTGGGTCATGTGCCCATCTCTAAACTAATCACTGCTGCTGGGTATTGCACCGATCTGATTAGCCAGGCTTGGGTCATGTGATCTCCCTGGAGGCTTGCTCCTTCCCTCCCCCACAAACCACTTACACTGAAAATGATGCAAATATGGTGGACCAGAGGGAAAGATGACACCCTCTCAGTTGATGGCTTGCCATATACCAGGTTTACAGACTCTTTTCATATAAATAAGTTTTAATTGATCCGGACCAAATACTTTGGGATATAAGTATTTTTATTATCACCATTGTGCAAATGAGGAAAATTATATTCAGAGGTGCTTGGTAATTGAAATAGATCTGACAACTTGATCTTTCAAATCATCCAACTCCAAATCCTGTACCCTTTCCATGAACCTTTTGCCAGGGTGGGTGAGAGCTTTATCATAAACATTTTAGGGCCAGGCACCATGGCTCACACCTCTTGTCCTAGCATTCTGGTAATCTGAGGCAGGAGGATCACTTGAGGTCAGGAGTTCAAGACTAGCCCACGCAAAGCAAGATCCTGTCCTGCCAAAAACAGAAAAATTAGCTGAGTGTTGTGGTGGGCACCTGGAGTCCCAGCTACTTAGGAAGCTGAAGTAGGAGGATTGCTTGAGCCCAGGAGTTTAAGGTTGCTATGAGCTAGGCTGATGCCAGGGCACTACCCAGGGTGACAGAGTAAGACTCAAAAAAAAAAAAAAAAAAATTAAATTCCTCACTCATCTACTTGAAAGAGTCAAGTCAGAGACTGAATTTCCCCTTCCCCACTTAGGAACAAATCCCTTTATGATAAGGAGAACTGCATGTCCTACTGTGAAAGTACGTAGGTAAAGTGCCGAGATACTGCACTTCAAGTTTATTGAGCATACTGTGTGTCAGGCAGTGGGCTAAGCACTTTCCAAGGAATGTCCCATTTAATACTAAAAACAACCCTGTGAAAAATAGATTTTACCTATTAGACAACTGAGAAGAATAAGTCTGGGAAGGATGAAATGACTTCCTCTCTGTTATCTTTCCTGCCGAGAGATGGACAGACCTAATATCTTTGATTTCAGGCACTAACCTCTTAGAATTCAATAGAAAACTGAGTAGAGGTAAGTGCCAAGAAAGGCATCAATCCCAAACTTTGTGGGAGCCCAGAAAAAGTGGAAGAAAATTAGATTTTAGATAAATTCTTGATGGTTCAAGAGACCTTAACTTAAAATAATGAGAAACAAATTAGCAGACATGCTGCAGGCTAAAACCAGAATATCGTCTTTTAAAGTTTTCCAAAAGGTAAAACTTCCTAGGGTTTAATTGTCCCAGCCCTGTGGGCTGGTTTGCTTTCAAATGAGTCTTGCATTTCCCTTGCTCCTATAACTCGGGAATGACAACAGTCCTGGGGGATCCTGAGTGGTTCCATCTGGATGTACGGGCAGGCCAGCCCGAGCTCCACCCACACCCTCCTCCTCACAGCCCCGTCCTTTGCCCGGTCTGGTTGCTGCAAATTGGCATTCTCACATCAGTTATGCTTTTCAAGGTATACATCTCATGACAACACTGGCAGGTTTCAATTTATTAGGCATATTAGCAAATAAAACTGTCCTGAAAAGCCCAGGTTTGATATCTGGAAGATTCATTTCGGGATTGATTTAATGCAACCTGCCTAGTAGTTTATTTCACATCTTCAGGTTGGGCCTAAATCACCCTCGTCTTGTTGATACCTTTAATATGACGGTTGGTATTTGCAAGATAGGCCAGGCTGTAAAAGAATCTGAAGACTCTGGTTGCTTCCAATGTGGTTTTCTTTCTTTCTTCTTTTTTTTTTTTTTAACAGATGATAAAGATACCTTGTAACTTTATGTATCTAGGAGATTAGGGTTTTTCCTTTCTTTTTTCTCCTCCCACCCCTTTGCTCTCAGGGATGTTATTTGAATAGAAATCGTTTAAAATACATTCAAAGATGTGGTCTTCCCTAAATGTTGATTTGCAGCTATAGGAAATCACCTCCTTTCTCAGGACTCCCCACTCAGCACAAAGAGCTGGGGACATATGGCATTCAATATGACAAACTGTAGAAGCACCGTTCAGAAACAGCCCATCATTTCAGTCTTCTTGTTCTTAAGCCCTGGGCTGCCATCATACTTTTTCAAGATGACGACTTGAACAGAGCAAACCTGTTATTACCAAACCAGCCAATAGCACTTACCAAGGGCTATTACCTTCTGTTAGCATTTATCACCCACATCTCATTTGACACTTATCATTTATTGTGTGACAATTTTATTTATCTTTCATGCTCCCCCACTGTATTACCATCTGCTGAGAGCCCGGGCCCTAGAGTTATCCCACTCTAGTTCAAATCCCAGATCTACCACTTACTACCTAGGTAAGCAAATCCATATAACTTTAACTCTTGATCATAGTTTTCTTGTTTTTATAAAAGGGTAAAAATAATAGGATTAAATTAAGTAATGTATGAAAGTTATTTGTTTTTGAGACAAGGTCTCACTCTGTTGCAGTGGTAGCGTCTTAACTCACAGCAACCTCAGACTCGTGGGCCCAAGAGATCCTCCTGCCTCAGCCTCCTGAGTAGCTGGGACTACAGGCACCTGCCACAATGCAGGCTAGTTTTTCTTTTTTCTTTCTTTCTTTCTTTCTTTTTCTTTTTCTTTTTTTTTTTTTTTTTTTAATAGAGACATGGTTTTGCTCTTGCTCAGACTGGTCTTAAACTCCTGACCTCAAGCCATCCTCCTACCTCAGCTTCCCGAAGTGCTAGGATTCCAGGTGTGAGTCCCTGTGCTCTACCTGAAAAGTCTTCAGCACAGTGCAAGGCACACAGAAGGTGCTCAGTGAGTGGAGCTTTGGTATCATGATTAAGACAAGAATAATAATACTAATAGCACAAAACAGGGTCTTAAATGTTACTTTCCGTCTTGTGTACCAAAGCATCTTGCATCAAAGATAAAGTGCATCCATGGAAAATCTCGATTATAGAACATTTACAAAAAGAGATCCATTCACTACAATTTAAAATTATATACATCTGAAAGTGAAGATGTGACCAATAGAGATGCTTAAGGAAGCTTACTGAAGGGAAAGAGAGCTCTGGAAGTTGTTGAATACGTGTACAATGTTGCTTTTTTGTAGCAACTTAAGTCTCCCTTTGTCTTATCTGTCAAGCCTTCCTTCATAGAACCTACTTAGGTCTCCTGAAGGCTTTCTGAATTACCAAAAATACCAAATTGCTGAAGTGTGAGAATCCGTAAGTTGTATTGTATTCCTGAGATGTATCCTCACCAGACAGCAGTTCTAGCCAGAGTTCTGGGCAGGTGCACGCTCACACTCTAGCCGTCACCTGCTTTGATGTCTGGTGACGCACAGTGTGCCCAAGTGCAGCAGGACACTGGGTGCCTCCCTCCGTGTCAGTCACCATCCTCACCCGCAGCCAGTCTGCTCTGGCGGCCAGAACCTGTGTCCGTCTGCTGCTGCTCTGTCTCCCTGAGTTCCCCTTTATTCTGTAGGTCTGCACCTTTCCCCTGGGGGCCCATTTCTGCGTTGCCTACAGGGTTTTATACATCCAGCGATGACATTTTCCACGTCATTGCCATGCAGTGGTTCAGTCGCGATGTCAGCCATTTTGAACAAATATCTCTCTGTCTTCCATACTGGGGTAAATTGTTTTCTTCTGCAGTCATTTATATAGAGACAGGGATAAGGAGAAAGGGGAGGAGGATTAAAGTCAAATATATTATCTAAATACCCTGAAAGCATTCTTAGAAATTACAGTGCCCTCGTATGGAGGCTTGTTCCTGAACACAGCCACTTCATCATGACCCCCTCAGCAGCGGCACCCTCATACAGCCGTGTGTCATCCCCGCCTAGGTCACAGGCAGTACGCTAACTTTATAACCTCTCCCCTCATTCCTGTGTCAGTTTCCCTTTCTCTCACATGAATGGCTGGTGTTCGAATCAAGCTTTCTCTCTGTAAGTCAGAGATCCGTCCACACTGTTAAAGTCCACCCATATAATAGCAGTTCAATGCTGACAGGGCTTTTGGAGATGTGGGGAGTACTTCTTTGTCTAGAATTTAGCCGTAATATGCTCTCTCTTCGTGGACAGAGCACAGACATTTTTATGTGTTAGGTGAAGTTTACCCTTCCTCAAGTAGTGTATTTCCACTTGTCAGAAAATGGTTGTGATGTACTGGTACGTTAGAATAAGATTTATTGCCACATTCTCGGGAAAAAAGAATGTAATAAATACATCGATCTGCAGTATCTACCATGTGGTTGAAGCCCTAGATTTATGGCCACATTGTATACTTGCATTCTGGAAGTCAGAAATTCCACCTAAGGTATATCTGATCAGAAGCTTTAATGTGAATCTGAGCATTTGCTTTGGGAGAAAAAATACTAATAATGATGTTAACTGCTGTCATTTATTAGAATCGTTTGTATCACTGTGCTACACACCAATCTTTGTTGTAATCCTTTTTTTAAGAAAGGAGCTGTTAATATTCCCACTATTCAGGAAAGAAAACCGAGGTGTACCAAGAGCAGTGGTATAACTCATCCAAGGTCATGGAGCTAGTGAGTGGCTGGTCTGGGATCCTCATCTGATCTTCACCCCAATCCTGGTGGCTACCAAGGATTAGCCTTGTCCTAGGCTTAGAAAATGCTTGACCTCCAATTCTGTTGCATGAGGCTGATGCCGTTTGGACACTCCTTCCCTTACCCCAACCCTGTGTCACTCTATACCTCCTAAATGGACACTCAGTCCATCTCATTTCTGTTTTTCTACCACCCTCTGAGGCCAAGCTGCTACTACCACAGTGACCTCTCCCTGTCCAGTTCATCCTTTAAGTGGGTGTCTCTCTAATCCCTCCTCGCTCTCCTGCTTACAGCACTTCAATGGTCTTTCCTTTCTCCTAGGGTAGTAATGGAAGTCCCTCCATGTACCCTGTACAGGCCCTGGGGGATTTGACCCCAGCGTTATCATCATAGCCTCAGCCTCTGTGCTGCAGATGCACTGGCCTTCTCCCTACCCCTCCAGCACACTTCTTCCTGCCCCAAGACCCCATGTGAGCTTTCCCCTCCAATTTCACCTGGTTGCGTCCTGCTCATTCTTCAGGCCCCAGCTCAGGTGTTACTTCCTCCAGAACGCCTTCTCTGACTATGCCTTTGCCCCCATATACACCACCACATGAGATAAACTTACTTCCATCACACTAAGCCCAGTAGAATATAATTAAAGAGATACTTGTATAGTTATAAAATCTCTATCTTCCCCAAATTGGAAACTCTAGGAGTACAGGGATTGCATTTAAATTTTGCCCACTGTCGCTCCAGTTCATAGCATGGGACAAGCAGCTCGTAGGTGCCCAATAGATGTATGTTGTTTGACTAAATGGCTGAATGACTCCAGTGCCCCTCCCTGTGCTGAACACCACCCTGTATCCACTGAGGATCAGTACCAGCAGGGCCCCCAGCCTGCGAACAGAGCATTCCAGAAAATCATGGGCTCTGGAAAGCTGAGCTGCTTGTTATCCTGCCATAATGTTAGCTGTGCACAGAGTTACTGTTATCTCTTCTAGGGAAATTCATTCTTTCTGTAGACACTATGGCTTTGGAGGTCTTTCATGACCACTTGCTTTGACTGGAAAAGCGAGGGTCCAGGAAGGGCATGTGGATGAGCTGTCCCAGTGTCTGGTCTTGGCCAATGGTTGTTGAATTCTCATCCACAAGTAATGAAATACCAGTACCTCCATGCTATGAGGCAGCTTTGGTTAGAATCTCTTTGCTCTGCTTCACTAATCTCACAGCCATGTGGCCTCCCTAGGCCAGCATCCCTAATTGTGTAGAGGAAACTAATTACAATTACGGGATTCCAGAGCCTTTATTTGGGAGGCCAGGTTCGTTTCATTGTTTGAAATTTGCTTTCAGTCTGATGCTTTTTTTTTTTTTTTCAGTTACCAGACAAATATAAACAGATTTGTTTCTTTAATGTTTGCCATCGTGGAAAGAATATTCTTTAAACAAAAATCAGACACAAATGCAAAGGCTGTTTCTCAAAGAAACTGTACCGCAGTTGTCTGTGAGTGCTGTGATGGGATTGTTCTGAATTTCTCCAGGGCCCGGGGAGCTCAGAACAGAATGTCATGATTTGTGCTGAAGCTCTCTTTTCTTGCCTCTCATTGTAATCCTATACGTCTCTTTTTATGAAAACACCGTGAAAGCTGAAATGCATTCGGGCTTCCCTTTGGCCAAGAGTTAAGAGATATGTACAGACCCAATAGACTTTTCCATTTAAAAAGATCATTTCATCAGTATAGCACTGTGACATTATAATGGCCAGTCAACAAATACTGAGGTGCCGTCAGAGAATGAAAACAAGAGGATGAGTGAACACACTGAAGCAGCAGACTGGAGGCTGCCCCCTGACTTTGGGGAAGGCAATCTTGGTTGTAGAGAGAAGACGAAATCCAGAGCTACCCAGGGTAGGAGCAGATCATCCCCTCCGTCAGATGAAGTCAAGGAAGGCTTCCTGGAGGAGGTGTGGCCAGAGAGGCTCTCAGGGCACTGTACAGGAGTTCTAATTTAGGGATGTGGAAGGAGATGACCTGAGTCTGAATCTCAGCTTTCATCACATTTTAGCGTGTGCTCTTGGGCAAATTACTTGACCTCTCTAAGTCTCAACTTCTAATCTGAAAAATGAGGGCAATATCTGCTTTACAGAGTTATTGTTTTTTGTTGTTTTGTTTTTAAAGATAAATGAGATAATGTGCATAAAATATTTAAAATAGCACCTGGCCCACAACAAGTGCTCAAGCATAGCCATTATTTATTGATGACATTATTTCAGTTCCCCAAACCAGCTCTCTCTTGCCTCCAGAACTTTGTACGGGCTCCCTGCCCTCCTAAAACATTCTTTCCCAGTCTCACATGCTAACTTTGCTCTTCTTTCAGGATTGAACTCCGATGTCAATTCTAGTGAGAAACTGCCCCAATGCTGTGTGCTCCGCAGCCTCATGCCTTCCCCGTCTTCTCAGCATGGCATCAGTCTGACCTCCTGAAGCCCATTGACCTCTGTTTCTTTCCACAATAGGACCAATAGTTATTAGTTGAATGAATGAATGAGTGACTGAATTAGCTATTTCTCTCCCATAGTTTCACTCCCTGCAGAGAAAATATGAGTTGTAGAGTGGATCATTTAAAGGCTGGTTATTTAAGTAGAATCACAACCAGCAGGGGGGAGAGACAGGCTTGGGTGGCTCAAAATTATCAGTCTGTTCAGCTCTCCGGTCTCTTCCTTCCAGCAGACTCTTCCAATAGGTAAATTATTTCTTTTGGGATTGTTGGCAGGTGATTATTACTGCGCTATCTGCCAGGAGAGCATAGCCATTTTGAAAAGTGGTTCTCTTTACTGGACAGCCAAGCTGAAGTCCTGGTGGGCTTCTAGGAGGTGTTGAACCAGCACTCCCTAAGGAATGCTGCAGTTCGAGGCTTTGTCACAACTCCAGAGCCACTGCTGCCTGTGAGAGCAGAACGTTCTGCCCACTCCACAAGCCACCCAGCCCTTGCTGGGCAGGTTCGCCCTCTTATGTCATCTCTGTTACCCCGTCACTCTTCTGCTGAGAGGCCTTCCTTCCCTTCAGTGCTTATTCTACAAAATCCAAACCCTCCTGTCTGGCTTTCAGTGGCCTCCAGGGGCCTGGTCCGGGATCGTTTTTGTTGCTTTCTCTCCAACAATTTACATCAGGGCTACGGAGCTAGACATCCCGCACTCGAGTTCTGGCTCCAAGACTTGCTAATGAAAGTTTCGAAGCCTCATCCCTAAAAAGAGAATCATGATTCTTATCTCTCTGGCTGTTTTAATAATTAGCAGAGATGCTAATGAGAGACCCTTAGTGGACTGGAAGGTCCTTTCCAATATGCTAATGGCTATGAAAGACCCGCAGTCTCAGCCCCATTTTCCTATTTCACCACCCCCTGCACATCTTTGCCCTGGGTCTTTGTTTATCTGTGTTCTCGCCTGTGCTGCAAGGTTTTCTTTATTCACTGATGGCGAAAGTTGTTCATTCCTATGAGCTGGCAGTTCCGTCTCTCTGCCTCAGGTACTTGCTGGCATTATTCATGTGGAAGGCTAAGTTACAGTTTACGCTTCCAAAGACAAGGACTGTGTCTTGTAATTACAGCTGCTATCGACTGAGCTCTTCCTACAGGCCAGCCCACCCCATCAGGATGTGCATGTTTCACAGTAGCCTCTAGGGGGTGCCACCCAAATCGTAGCCTGTGCTGCTCAAGTCTTTACATGCCCCATGTGGTTCAGACGTGCACGTCATCACTGTATTCTCTCAATAGCCCTGTGGGGCAGTCGTCCCATTTAACAGATATGGAAACTCTAGGAGGGTAAGAATTTGGCTAGGGCCGCACAGCTCTAGGATGTGGAGCTGCGGGGGTCCAACTCAGGTCTGTTTCCTTCCAAATTTGCTGGCCACCTACTGAGTTGCGTCACAGGCTAGCCCTTGCCCATCTCCCTTCCACATGTCAGTGGATTGGCTGAGGTATGAACACTAGGGTTCTGCCGTCTGTGAGAAATGTTGCACAGCAAGAAAGCGGGGGCTACTGGTCCTCCAGTTCCTTCTGCCTCCTTGTAAGGTCGGGGCCCAGGAAAAGAGAGAGAAGTTACAGAGGAAAAGCCCACGTATATGTAGCTTTTCCTCCTCTTCCCTTTTTTCTCTTATCTGGTCCAGAAGAATGACTTGAAAGATAATGGTGCTTCAGTCAAGGGGGAAAGTATCAGAGATGGGAACACCTGGGATCTGACAGCCCCCACCCCCCAGTGGGCACCCGCCCCTCTGTCTGAGAGTCCGTGGTTCTTCATTATAAACCCTGGTCCTGACCCTATCATGTTTGCAATGACCAGTCACACCCCCTCCTATCCGAAACATTGTGATGGCGCAAGCCTGGCAGACAGGCAGTGTTCCCTCCCCCACAGTTCCGTCACTCTGAGTGGAAGTGTCAAAGAGCATTGTTAAGGCCTGGCGTCAGCTCTTGGGTCATGGTGAAAACATCTCCAGGGAGCTGTTAAAGCAGTTATTGCAAAGGAAACCTCCAGGAGTCATCTGAGGCCACAGTGTCCTGGGCAGTTCTTCCTGTGCAGTGTGGTGTGCCCGTGGACAGCCTCGCCACAAACCTGCCTGCCCGAGTCACTGCGTCATCTGCAGACGCTCACTTAGCACAATGTAGGTACAGAGGAACTGCAGCCGGAGGCTGGGTCTGTGGCCACAACACTGCCTGACCATCCAGGGACCCCCGCTACACCTGGCCCTTTCCTTCCCCCAAGAGAACTTTGCTCAGGGCTCTGGACTTATGACATGAGATTTTTGTAGAGGCATGGGTGAGGTAAAGGCCACTCTCCCACTGCAGCCTTGGCCTCTGATGCCAGAGACCACATCTTTATTTGCTCATCCCTGAATCCCTAGATCCTCATGCAGTGCCTGGCACATTTACATGATGAATAGTCAATCATTTGTGATTCCAACTCTCTCATCCTGCAGGCTTTTTGTTTTGTTTTGTTCTTCTGTAGCGGTAATTACTAGGTAAGAGGCAGTCTGAACTCCATATGTAACATAAATGGAAAAATGAAATTAAATGCTGTCTTTTTCAGGCACTTTTTCAGTAGCTTCGCTGGCTTTCCCTGGGGAGTTTGATCTATGCCTTTGTTTACTTCCTGCCAAATTGCAGGCAGTACCACTAAGACAATTAGAGAGGGTCCCCTGAGTTTTCCCTGACAGGGAGCTGGGAAGTGTTGGGCCGAGGCTGGTTTCCGAGGGTGGTCGGGAGAAGGTGCTTGTGGAGAGAGGCAGTGGCATTGTAAGACCTCTGAGATTCTGGGAGGTTTTGCAGGCTCTCTGTGGATTTGCCATATTTATCCTCTGAAATAGAATGGTTCATCTTCATGGGACCCCAATACCTACAAGTTATTATCCAAGAGGCACATCACTCTGGTACGCGGCACCAAGAAGCAGAACAAAGGATTCAGTGTCCTGAGGGGATCAGGCTTCTTGGGGCCTCCTGGTTTGAAAATTTTGGCAACTGGAGTTTAGCATCCCATGTGAACTGAGCTACAGGTACCCGCTGCCAACCCCTCTCCAGCGTTCTGTTTTTAGACGTGAGGGAGAGCAGTACAGTGCCCCAGACTTCCGTATTAATCACAGCAGCAGCAGCAGTGCAGTGCTAAGGGTTTGTGCTCACTGAGCACCTGTTATGTGCCAGATGCTCAGCTCAGCCCTCTTCACGTGTTACCTCCTCCCAGCCTCCACACACCTCAGATCCAGAAGGAACAGTTAGTATCTCTGTCTCTACTGTGCAGATAAGGAAACTGAGGCTGGGAGAGGTTGGAGCAACTTGTTCAAAGTCACACAGCACAAGTGGCAGACTCCAGACTGGAAACCAGATTGCCTGACCTGCGAGGCTCAAATAGTGAACTCTTCATGTTCTACTTTATTGTTGGCTTAAATGTACACCATTTCCCTGGCACTCCTCCACGGAGAAGATTAAATGCAGGTTTACTGCCCTGCACACCCATCATCCAATGGCTGGTTTTCCCATGTTTCAGCTGTCTTTTCTTTAGGCAAAGGCAGAGGCCATGAGGCATCAAAGGTAGAAGGGAAAAGAGCCACCCTTAAATTCTAGTCTTCACTCCCAAAGGTGCTGTTTCATCTGGGGAAATGCCAGGAATGTGCTTTCATCTCTCCCCAGGGGTGCAGGTGGCCACCTCTGCCCTCCATGCCCCCCACGGTGTGGCACTGATAAGGACTGCACTTATGTCTCTGGGGAGTGACTAGCACAGCAGGTCCACCCGGCTCACCCGCCTTCCTCAAGTGTAGACCCCAAGGCCACAGGTGTGGTCCCAGAGGAAGGACACCCCACAGAATAAATAAAGTGGGACTTTGAGGAAGCCCAGACCACTGTGCAGTAGCACAGCTTTCGGGATGAACTGTGCACACCGGTTTTCCCATGCTTTCCCTTCCCCGCAGGTGCTAGTTTTAGTGGTCTGTTCAGTACAATACACTTCTCAGGTAGACTTCAGATAAATGACCTGCTAGTCAATATAGACGGCTATTTCCTCCAGATGTACTGAGCCAAGTTTTAATCCCAAGAAGCAAGGCTCACTTCCAGTGCACAGAATTTACAAGTCTCCTTCTGCTCTTCTCTGGACCTTGCTGACTTTAGCCCTAGAGCATACCTGGGTTTGAATCCAGTCCCTCCCACTGTAGTAACCGAGCGCTTTGGGTAGGTTGGTTAACAACTCTGTGCCTCAGTTGCTTCGTTTGTAAAATGAAGGTGAAGATGGCACCTACTCATTGGATGTTCATAGAGGTTAAGTGATTTAAGTCCCATGAAATAAAATGTTTAACATAAAGTTTGACATGTAGTAAGCCCTCCATAAAAGTTAGCCACAGTCATTATAGCAACACCACCAATAATAACATCTTCATAGTCAGAGGCCAAATAGTTTATCCAGTATTGGGTTTAAGGGGAAGTTAGGACGCCTCTACTGATGGAACTGTGAGCAGATGTCCCAACCTCTACTAGGCTCAGTTTCCTCATCTGTGAAATAGACACAATTAGAGAACTTAACTCACACGGTTGTTATGAGGATTGAATAAATTCTTACAATAATGCCTGGCAATAGGTGCTCAGTAAGTGTTTTCTTATGGTCATAATAACATTATTATTACTTGATATTTTAATGAGTAATTTTTTGTTCTCTATTATTGAGTCTGGGTCTATAATATGTAACCTAATGGAGTCTTATGCTGAGAGTCAGAGGCAGACTAGCCCAGGGATGTTTAGCAGACCTGTTTGGATTATTTCAGACTGGGGTTTTTTTTTCTATCTTAAAATTCAGCCCATTTCTCAGATTTCTTCAAGACATGGGGAGAAAACAGGAGAATAGGTATGAAAGTGCTTTGGCTCTAAAAATGCTATTTTAAGTAAAGTAGCGCCTAAATTATTAATTAGAACCATTCCCATTTAAATGCTTTAAAAAGTTTTTTTAAGCTTCCAAAGAAAAGTACAGAATGTCAAACACACCTTCTAGAAAGACAGACACACACACCCACAAGGAGGCAGCAGGTTTCCAAACAGGGGGAGGTAAGGTGGGCTGAGATGAAATATACAGTAGCCCCCAAATCCAGACCTTACCGGAGATCCTCCAAGATACCAAAGTAGCGTGGAATCAAGGAAACAAACTTTTTTTTTTTTTTTTTTTTTCAGGTTAATGTGAGGGAACAGACAACTGGGTTACGATGTTTGCATTTCTTAGGTAGAATCTCTCTTATAGATGGAAACAAACTCTTTAAGCCAGTGTTTTCCAAGTAATGATAGTCATAATTTTAGGAATACATGGAAGAACTTTTTAATTATTGTTCATTTAATTTAATGTGTAATAGAATAAAAGTATACCAAGCACATTAAGCATTTGATTTGACTGATATTTTCTTCTTTAAATAATTTTTTTTTTTTTTTTTGAGACAGAGTCTCACTCTGTCACCCAGGGTAGAGTGCCGTGGCATCTTACCTCACAGGAACCTCCAACTCAGCCTACCAATCAGCTGGGAGTATAGGCCTGCTTAATTTTTCATTTTTAGTAGAGAGGAGTCTCTCTCTTGCTCAGGCTGGTTTCAAACTCCTAAGCTCAAGCATCTCAGCCTCCCAGAGTGGTAGGATTACATGTATGAGCCCCCACACCCAGACTTCTTTCAATCATTTTTTAAATGTGTGCCCATTTAAAGGGAAATGTGTAAGTAAATTTGACAAAAATCTTGAAGGGGAAAAAAATGACAAAACTTTGAAAAATGCCATCTTAAAGAAAAACTTTACTGAGCACTTGTTATTTGCCAAGCACTCTCCTGGCTTGGAAAGATAGAAGATAATAAGGAATGAGCCCTGACTTGAAGGTCTCAATCTGGTGTGAGAAATAGCCTTATCCACACCGACTGTAATGCAATGTGATAGGTGATGTGCTGGCAGTTCAAAAAAGTGCAAGCTAAACCAGCTAAAAAGGGATCCATTCTGCTAAGGGCTTCTTACTAAGAAATCCATTCTTACTAAGGGCTTCTTACTAAGGGATCCATTCTTACTAAGGGCTTCTTACTAAGGGCTGCTTAGTAAGGCTTGAGAAAGGAAATGACATGTGAACTGGGTGTTGAACATGCCTTAGTCATCCAGTGAATCATTGGCACTCAGTCCTGCAGTGTTTAATAATATTTAATGTTCCTGCCTCCCAACACTTATATTCTTGCAGGCAAGGTAGGCCAACTCTTAATGGTCAAGGAAATATGTGCTGCAATTGTGAGTTTTGGTAAGTATGATGGAGGAAACATCTCCACCAGCAGTGGGGGAGCAGCTCAGCGGGGCTGAGACATGAACGGGCACAATGAGCCTCAGGAGCACCCGGGATAGCTGATCCATCACAGGAAGAAGAAGGGAGGATAGTTCCAGAGCAGGTTGGAGGGGTCTGAGGCATTGAGTGCCACACCAAGTACCTTGGACTTAATCTTTTTTTTTTTTTTTTTCCCCATTATAGTAAATACACATAGTATCAAATATACTATCTTTTTTTTTTTTTGCAGTTTTTGGCCAGGGTTTGGGTTTGAACCTGCCACCTCCAGCATATGGGGCCGGCGCCCTACTCCTTTGAGCCACAGGTGCCACCCCATCTTAATCACTTTTAAGTGCACCATTCAGTAGTGTCAAGTATATCCACAAGCACAACCAATTTCTAGAACTATTTTTATCTTGCAAAACAAACTCTATCCTGTCAAACTCCAAGTCTCTATGTCCTCCTACCCCCAGACCCCGGCAACCACCCCTCTGCTTTCTGTCTCGATAAATTTAACTCTTCTAGCTACCCCATATAAGTGGAATGTGCAGCGCTTGGCATTTGGGGCCTGCTTGCTTCACTTAGCATAACGTCTTTCTTGTTCTGTGCACATCGTGGCATGTGTCAGAATCTTCTTCCTTCTCAAGGCTAACAATATTCCATTGTACATCTAGACCACGTGTTTATCCAGTCATCTGTCAATGGACCTTAAAAATAACCCAAAAGTAACTTGGGTTGTTTTTGGCTGTTGTGAATAATTCTGCTTCAGTTGTACAAATACCTGTTTGAGATCCCGCTTTCAGTCCCGGATCCAGAGGTAGCTGCTGGATCATATGGTAATTCTGTTCTTAACTTGTTGAGGAACCAGTGTATGCTTTTCATACCAATGGCACCATCTTCATCCTACCAACAGTGCACACGGATTCTTTCTGATTTCTTCATATCCTCCTAGCACTTCCTGTTTTGTTTTGTTTTTTATAATAGCCACTTACTGGATGTGAGTTGATACCTCATTGTGGTTCTGATTTGTATTTCCCTAATGATCAGTGATGTGGAGCTTCTTTTCAGATGCTTGTTGATTATTTGAGTATTTTCTCTGGAGAAAAGGCTCTCCATGCCCCTTACCCATGTTTTAATCTGGTTGTGTTGTTGTTGTGTGGGATTTATCTTCTCAGCAATCATAAGCTAAAAGGTTTTTAAGCAGGGCTTTAACACATTTAGAACCAAATAGTGGAAATACAGGTCTGGCAGGAGGAAGGATGAACTGTGTGGTGGAAATGCAAGGCAGGGCTCCCAGGGAGTTGGCTTCATGGTGGCCCAGCCAAGGAAGTGGTGATAACTATCTGAAAAATTAATAATTTCTGTCTGCTCCCTCCTGGAAACTGAAGCCCCTATAATTGAAGATACGGTCTTTCTCCTAGAGAAATGAGCTCCTCTCAGACCTCACATCCATACCTTCCCCCACAGCTGGGTGAACAGACTCGCCCTTCCTGTTCTTTGAGAACTATAGCTTGAAATTTTATGGTTGTTGTGAATTCCAGGTTGCTGCACACCAGAGAAAAGCATTGTTATCACTTAGCACCCTGTTGGATGAAAACATGTCCCTGGTAGGTTTAGATGCTGAGAAAGCTGGTGAAGATTACAGGATTCTTTCCAACTGGGACCATGGGCTGACTCTCATCCACTGACTTTTAATCAATTTTTCAGCAGCTGGCTGAGTTCTGGAATGTGTCATTTTGGGCCATAAGGGGACCAAGACCTCACTTGTTACTACCTGTGAACATAGCAATGACAGCCCTTTTATTGGAAAAGCAATAGGGCTTCGAGTTGGCAAATCCAGGCTTGGCTTTGGGATTGAGCACTTTACCTCTTGAAACTCTGCTCTGCTTCTGTAAAATCAAGGTGACAAGCTCTGCTTTCTTTTTTACGAGGCAGACACTGCAGACTGCCTTACTCAACATCCACTCCAGCATCTTCCTGATCTACCATCCTGTCCTGCAGAGATGGAAAAGCTAAACTGGAAAGTCCCCAGCCTCCTCTGCAGCTTGGTTCCGGGTGTGATTTACTATCTGCCCTCTGATGGGCTTGTCCAAGACTGCAATCCACAGCTGAGTTAGGCGGGAAGACGGGAGGCCTGCCGGCGTCTGTCTTGCTGGTGTTGACTGTGCCATAGCTCTGGAGCCAGCACCTCTGGGTGTAACTTTCTCATCTGTATGGCAGCTAAGATGATAAGAATCTGGAGCCAGCAGCTAGGGCAGCTGCTTCCTGCCTCCCCAGCTTGTGCACAGTAGCAGCTCAGTGGTGGGTCAGGTCGGGTCTGCAGTGTTGCTCCTGCAGGTCACTCCTGGAGGTGAACCCTGGAACCTGATCCTCCAGTCCATCCAGCTCGTCTGTGAGCATCTATTCACTACACAATTGACAGATGCTTACAAAATTGTTGGACATCCTGCTTAAACTACCTGTAGTAGAGCCTGTTAACCTGCAGCCAAACCCAGACTGGCTTTAGGAGGACAACAGAAAGTTGTGCTGTGCTGACAATTGAACACTTAGTAAGTACCTACTGCCAGGTACTGTTGTCCTGCCTATTCCCAGCACTGTTCCTGGCTCAGAGAAGGTGCTCTGGTTGACTGAATGCGAATGTGGGGCTGACTTTCAGCTTGGTGGGGTGGCAATTGGTCACCTCCACAAGGAGATCTCAGGGCTGCCCTGTTCCTTCCATCCCTCCACTCTGCAAAGTCCTCCCCCTGCTCACTGATCTCTGGAAGATTTTTTAAAAGAGAAGGTGACATTCTCAATTAAAAAATAAGGCAGAACCCTCAAATACTCCTATATTCATTGTACCAGCTTGAGTTGCAATGAGGTATAAGTGGTTGGTATGGGTTTCTTTCCTAAAAGGAGGACTTAAGGGAGGGACCAAAAGTGAGAGAAGTGAAGGGTACTGGACCCTGCCCTGCAGGAGGAGAAAAGTAGGACGCGGGTAGGGCAAAGACCTAGGTAAAGACTGTTGTTAGGAGTACCCTAGGTCCTCAAAGTCTGTGCCCCGAATTATATGGAGCAGGCCATGTCCCATGACTGTTGAGCCCCATGTCCATGGCACCTGTGGGCAGCTGGAAGTTGCCCAATACAATGCAAGTGACAAGAGCAGGGGGCTGATTGTGTGGGGAGAGACTGGAGAAGTACGCAGAGTCAGGTGACACGGGCCTCACAGACCAGGGTGAGGATGTACCTGGTCCAGTGAGTGATTGGCAAACCTTTGCTAGAAAGGGCCAGACAACAAATATCACCGGTTTTGCAAACCAGACAGGCTCTGTTGTAACCACTCGGTTCTGCCGTTGAAGTACAAAAGCAGCCGTAGACAAGATGTAAAGTACTGAACGTGGCTGTAGCCCAGTGAGCTGTGGTCCAGCAGCAGGCTGGATTTGGCCCAGGGGCTGTAGTTTTCCAATGCCTGGCCTAGACCAAGAAACCTTCTAAAGGTACTTAGGAGGGAAGTGACTTACCTAATCATGTTTATGTTTGTCCTGTGACTTAGGGTGGAAGGTGATGAACAAGGAGCCCAGAGGAGGTGGTGGCGGCTTGGTGGAGGTGCTGCCCATGAAGGTAGAGAGAAGTGGATTGGACAGACATTTGGAAATAAAAATGTCACTAGAATCTGGCGATTGCTTGGATATAAAGATTATGCAGGGGGAGCATCAGGACTGGCACCCGGGACTCTGATATTCTGGGGCCTCGGCTTTTCGTATTCCATCCAGTGGTTTGTTAAAGCAACCCATTTCCCCAGACACATCCAGTCAAGCATTTCTCTTGCATGTTTGGACGGACTCACTGTCATTGTCTCAGTCACCAAGGCTCCAGGCTGGAACCACCCTGACTCCCTTTCTCCAGCAGTCCCACACCCATCTAGTTAAGCGCATGACCTGGTGACGCTGCTGCTCATAGCTCAGGCATCCTGTCCTCCTTGTCCACTCACTTGCTGATTTCCAGTGGTGAGACTTTCACTACACGTATTCAGGGTATCAAAAGAATCTCAAAATACTTGTCAGAATTGCTTCCCTTCCTGGGACTCTCCCATCCCGTGAGAGTTCCCATAGCAAGGCATTCCTAGAATTTCATACACATCCCTCCCTGTACCCTGCCCTAACTGAGCCCTCTGTGTGGCCAAGCAGACCTCACACCAGTGTACTTAGTTCCTTATAGTGGTTGATACGTCCCTGCCTGGTCAGACTTCATGAAGCTATATTCTTGTGTGCCTGCCTGAAAACCTCTGATGGTTACGCATGGCCTCCAGTCTGAAGCTCCCGGATCTTACCCCAGCACTCCAATATCTGAAGTTGCAACCAAGCTCCAGTCTGTGACTTTTCTTTCTCTTTCATCCCCTTTAGGACCCCTTGATCTTGATCAGCCTCTCCCCCTCAAATGCACCAGGTTCATATCTACCTCTATGGATTTTTCCACAAAGCAGTTCCCACCCCCTACCTCTTGCTTTCTAGACAGGATTGATTATATTTGCATAGGGAAAGACCTCAGTTTAAAACCTTGCTCCTTTTTAACATTGCAGCATGTGGCCAGCTACTTAACCTCTCAGGGCCTCAGTCTTCTCATCTGTAAAATGGAGTTTGTTCTATTAACCTTGCGTGGTTGATGTGAGGATTAACAGAGAAGACTCCCATTGTGCACTTAGAATGTGGGAGGTGTTCAAAGAATATTGCTTTTTCCTTCCCCCACACTATCTAAGAGTGATTTAAATTAAAGGAGCTTTTATGTATAAAGTGCTTAGAAACAGGGATTGGCTTATAGTTCATACCCAGGAAAGGTTAACCATTTTGTTCTTCCTTAATTGGAAGAAGTATCAGGCAGAATTTATAAACAAACTGTTCTCTCTCTACCTGTCATTCCATCATTATGATAATCAGTTTTGGGAACTGGAAGATCAAGAATACTCTCTAAGGGGGAGGGGGCGGAGGGAGGGAGACGGCTTGGAGCTGGGACAAGAAACAGCCAGAGTCAGGAGGAGGGCAGTAAATGTGTACACTTCCCAAAATCAACTTCACCTAATTTTTAATTTTGCTAATGGCTAGTCTTTATTTAAGATGTCATGCTGAAATAACTCTTTTAATAAAAGAGAAGTAATACACTCATTTTTTTCTCTTCCTTCCTCTATATCAGCAAGGATTTGGTGCAATGATGTATATCACCCTTTTATTTTAATTAAGCATATAGCTGTGAGAGGCTTGTAAAAATGTTGCCAACAGAGAAATGCTTTAACGGATGTGAACTTGAGGTTGGCTTGTCCCATATATCTTTACTACGGAAAATTGCCCTCTTCATTTTGCACGTGAGGTGAATGACTGAGCTCCCTTGTGCGCCTCTGAGTGGAAGCTGGAAGGAAGCAGGGTTTTTCGGAACCTAAAGTGGGAGACTGTAAGAGTTCTCAAGAAGGTTGGGGAGAGCTGAGCAGTGACAAGGAGAGCTATCTTCTGTGCAAGATCAGGTGCAGGGAAATGTTCTCCTGGATAGAAGTTCTCCTTCCACATGTCAGGTGACACATGATGTCCAAATACCCAGATTTTAAGAAAAAAAAATCAATAGTTTTAAATCAGAGACTGGAATTTTAACTCAAACATTCGGACTGCAGGGCCAGTTCAGCCATTATGCTAAACTACTCCACAACTCCAGGAGCAGAGCACAGTGTGAGGTTACTGAGACTGAGAACACAGATTGTACAGGATAGAAATGAATGAATCAGTAATGCATTGCAGGTTTTTATGCAGTGGCTTCTGATATATCAGTGACTACAGCCCATAAAGCTTAGTGGATGGTATTTCTGATTCCTGGTTTTTTAATTAAACAGAGAAAGACTTAACAATTTAAATAAGCTAGAAAAAAAAAAAAAAAGAAAAGCAGAGATGGACCAACTTGTTAAAAAAAAAAAAAAAAAAAAAAAAAATGTGAAGTCGGAAGACAAGTTCACCCGTCGCCAGAGAAGTCAGCTTGAACCAGGTGGAGGAGAGTGAAGCAGCAGTTTGGGAAGCAATACAGAAGCTCCCCGAACATGAATACACAGGGTTCACAGGGGCTGGAAAGATACATTGAAACCGAATAGAGAGATCCGGGAATCTACCCCCAGCAGGCATCTGCAATTCCCCTGCAACCATGATGGTCTCACTGGTGAATAATGCATTCTGAGATTATCCTTCCTGCCTCTAGTTAAGTTGTTGCTCTTGCTTATCTGCAAAATGAGCTCTGGTGTGTGAAGCTTCTGTGATTGCTTAAGCGTGAGGCATCCTGGTGGTAAGTTTGCCACCTGGTGAAGTTCGTAGACAAGGAGCCTCCACAGAGTTGGGTGCTGCCTTAAAGGGGTCAGAAGCTCCAGCTTACTGACATCTTTGACTCCCAAAATAAAAACTGAGTTAATCAAGTAACAGGCATAGCTTACCCAAAGGTGAGACTGTCTTCCATACCCTAGAGCTTTCTATTGTCCTCTTCTGGAATTCTGTCCAAATGGGGACTAGATGGACAAAAAGCCTTTGCTTCTCAGAATAAAGGTCATTGTTACAGACAGCGTGGTGCTCAGGCAACTCCAATGAGAGAGATCCCTGCTAGAAAAAAATCACAATCACTTCTGTGGAGTAGAGGCCAAACCTTCATTTGATTTTAACACTCTAAATAGCTCAGTGCTGTATGTACTAAACATTGACATAACTCTTCACAAAAAAAATGGTACCAGAATAGAAGAGACATATCAATAATATCAAATTGAGTGTAAATCACCAAAATTAGGTATAAAGCAGTGGTTCTCAACCTTCCTAATGCAGCAACCCTTTAATACAGTTCCTCTTGTTGTGGTGACCCCCAACCATAAAATTATTTTCGTTGCTACTAGCAACGAATATTAAAGGGTCACGGCATTAGGAAGGTTGAGAACCACTGGTATAGAGGAAGGTTCTTCGTTGTATGTTCTCAGCTTTTGTCAGTGAAGAAGTGACTTAAAATGAAAAATGTACAGAATCCAAAACAATCTTTATTACTTATTATTATTATTATTATAAAGGTTGAGGAATAAACACCTTTGTAGTGTTTAATGTAGAAAGGAAGAGGCTAAAGTTTGATTTTATCTTTGTTAAACTTTTTTTTTTTAGTTTTTAATTATCAAAATAATAATGTTTGGGGCTTTTTAAAATCATGGTCCCTAATTTTGCTGTATAAAAGTTCCTATGCTCGCTGATATTCCTCTGTGCAGAGGTAGCTATTATTAGAAACTTCAGTATCTTCCCAGGAAGTTTCTAAGCATAGTCAAATGGAATCAGACTGTATACCATTTTAAAGTTTGCTGCTTTGCTTAACAGTGTTATCATGGCTATGTTTCTATCTCAAAACATAATTCTTTTTTTTAATAAACTATGGGTGTCCTATTGGCTAGATGTATTAAGATTCAATTTATCATTAACTGGGTAATCATTGACAGAGACTTAAATTGTTTCTAGTGTTGCTAATACAATGCTGCAGTAAACATCCTTTTTCGTGTATCCTTGTGCATTACTGTGAGTATACTTAAAGGATAAAATCTCTAGAAGTAGAATGTCTGGGGCAAAGGGTCTGAACATTTTATATTTAACTAGGTATTGCTAAGTGGTTCTGGTGAGGGTTTTGTTTTGTTTTTTTCTATTTCCCATTTTTCTTCTTTTTTATTTTATTTATTTTTTTTTATTAAATCATAGCTGTGTACATTAATGTGGTCATGGGGCACCATACACTAGTTTCATAAACCGTTTGACACATTTTCATCACACTGGTTAGCATAGCCTTCCTGGCATTTTCTTAGTTATTGTGCTAAGACATTTACATTCCACATTTACTAAGTTTCACATACATCCTTGTAACATGCACCGCAGGTGTAATCCCACCAATCCCCCTCCCTCTGCCCACCTCCCCCCTCCCTCCCCTCCCTTTCCCCCTTCCCCCTGTTCTTAGGTTGTAACTGGGTTATAGCTTTCATGTGAAAGCCATAAATTAGTTTCACAGTAGGGCTGAGTACATTGGGTACTTTTTCTTCCATTCTTGAGCTACTTTACTAAGAAGAATATATTCTAGCTCCATCCACGTAAACATGAACAAGGTAAAGTCTCCATCTTTCTTTAAGGCTGCATAATATTCCATGGTGTACATATACCACAATTTATTAATTCATTTGTGGATCGATGGGCACTTGGGCTTTTTCCATGACTTAGCAACAATTATGAATTGGGCTGCAATAAACATTCTGGTCAAATATCTGTGTTATAATGTGATTTTTGGTCTTCTGGGTATATACCTAGTAGAGGAATTATAGGA